>NNCF01129390.1:310784-344242 GCA_002313205.1 Laupala kohalensis
TATATATATATATATATATATATATATATATATATATATATATATATATATATAACATTAATTTCTTAATGATTTGTATCCTTTTATGCATTTGAAGATCAATGTTAAAATGTTTGCCCGTGAAACTAATCTAGGATACGGATCTTTTATTTCTCCCTATTTCATACTATGTACGCTTTATTTCATGACTTTTTTAGGTTAAATTACTGTAAATGACCTAGGACTTTATTCATAAATAATATTACATGCAAAGACATAATTTGTATTTGTAATAACACTACCTGAACTTTTTCAGTGTCTCCTGGTTTAAGTTGGTCCCTTTTCTTTCACAAAATTCACGCTGGAATTAGTGCCTTTCACAAATTACTCGAAGTTTGATAAAAATAATATTGGTATAATTAATAGAAGTAGTCAGAATCATACAGAATTCACCATAGAGTTCTATCGACGAGCAAGTAACTGTTGTAGAAAAGTCATTTTCTTGGATTTAAGATCAATTTCTCAACCATAAATGGAATACAATTAATTGTATTTATCACCATAGTCATATCTTCCCACCTATGTACCTCTCTTTGTCATATGTATTGTCAACAAACTACTAGTACACCCATAGCGCTCGCGCGAAAAACGTGTGAATCTTCATTTGCGAGTAACGACCACGAATTGCAATTAGATCCTATCTCTCTTACGCGGTTTCAGACAATTTCACTAAGTTCGATAAATATCTATCAAATGTTGTTTTGGGGACAAACTTTCAACCTCGTTAGATGTATTCGTCTTGTTTAATTAAATTTATTATTTTTCACACCGAGTAAATTCAATTAATTATTCCCATAATAATTAATAATAAATTAATTAAGAAGAAAAAAATTAAAAGTTACAAAAGTTTAAAAGGTTTATAACATAGGTAATCACTAATTACCCGTTCGTGGGACTAGCGACTAAAATATACAAGGAAATAGAAACTAATCTAAAACTGAAAAGGAAACGGCTTCATAAAGAAAACAAATATATAATACATGTGTTATAGACAATTATCAAAAAAGTTATTTTGGGTTGCCATTCCATAATAAATACTTCTTTATGACAAAATTAAAGCCAGAGTAGATCAGATTTTGAAATCTATTTTAAGCCTACAAGCAACTAAATATTTTCATACTGCTAAACCATTTATTTTTGTTTTTAATTGATAAATTTGTGGTAGAGTGCGTTTCAAGGTTAATAATAATAATAATAAATTTATTGTCAAAAACAGTACAGACTGCGTATGACCACGTGGAGGACAATAAACTAATTTACTCTCCGGAAGCAAGCAAGGGACCATCCCATCAATTCCGATCAAGGGCCCTAAGGCAGAGGCGGATTCAAAAATTTCAGCAAAAGTTCCTAGATAAGATAAAAAGTTAGCTGCGAGTTATAATACATATATAATGTCAATATGTTTGTAATTTAACGCAAATATGTTTGTAAATTTACATGTACAAGTTATTATCGAACTATAGATTATTCTGAGTATAGTGTTTAAAAATCATAAGAGTTGAAAAAACACTAAATTCACGATTTATTGTTACAATAAACACGCCCCTAGACAAAGCCTAGAGAACCTGTATAAGAAATCCGCCTCTACCCGAAGGAAAAACGGAGAAAAACCCGGGCCAGGATGGGGCTACAGAATTAATGTACACAACCGTGCCAAAGTTGAGTACACATAAAACTAAATTAATATGAGCCATACGGCAACACAACCATGCAAGAAAATAGTTTTTGAAATTGTTATAAGTTATTTAAAAAGTGCTACAGCAATGGCGTGATAAAGTACAAGACGAATTTAACTTTTATTAAAATCAATAAATTCTTTTACAGTGTAGAAGCACTGGTGCAGGAGGTAGTTTTTAACCGCGGATTTGAAGATATTCAATTTCATAATGTCTTTTATATTCTTGGGCAAAGAATTATATAGAACGATTCCCGAATGATAAGGTCCTTTTTGGCAAAGAGTGGTTGACACTCTAGGCGGATGAATATTATTACTATTGCGAGTATTGTGTTCGTGAACGAGACTGTTTCGTATAAAGCAAGGGTGGTACTTCAGTAATTCGGTCTTAACAAACAAGACCGTTTCATAAATATAAATGGAGGGAAGTGTATTGATATTTAATTCCTTGAATAAAGGTTAGTATCCAGCTTTCTGAATATTTTAAATGCAACAACTTTTGAGCTTCTAAGTGATATTCTATTTACATCTGGAAAAGTTAGCTTATTTCTAGTGCAACTGTCAGAGTTTTCGTAATTAGTTTCTAGTCGTCAGTAACTGTCTATTAAAAACGCACCAAGCAAATAGCATTCTTTAATAGATAGAGGAAAACTAGGTATATCCTTTATACTACTTATTATTTTAAGCAGTATCTTTTTTGTTTCACACACTTGACGGTGCATTACTGTAAACTCCACCCCAAGCAATTATACTGTAAGTATCAATGCTGTAAGAAAGAACATACTGCACTGCCATTGTAGTATGAGAATTCATAAATTTAATTTTTTTAATGTTTGTTGATTAATAAATCATTCATTTTTGTATTTATTTTTATTAAGTTATTTTTATTTCTCATTGTTTTCTAGCAAAGAATTTGAATAATTTGATGGATGTGTAATAATCTTTGCACCCCAAACCCGGTCCAGTTTATTCTGTTGCACTCAGATTCTCTGACAATATCGATAAATCTTGGAATACTTGCAAAAATTAGAGAATAATACTTCCGTCCAAAACAAATTGCAGGTTTATATAAATGTGTTATAATTTTTGTTTCTTATACGCTGGTATATATTTTCTTTCATTAGTATAATAGACGAGTTTTTGCGACCTAGCATCACGGGAGGTTTTTGTTATATTAAGTTGTCAAAACAATTGTGAATTAAATCACATATGACAAGCGAACCAAAGAACGTAAACGTAGAAACACGTTTGCCAACAATAAATCGCATTAAAGAGTGATCAATAAAGAAAGGACAATAAAGAAAGACAGTTGGCAAAGCAATCACCGAGAATTGATACTGCTAATTTAATACTATTTTTATAACCTTTTTTTAAAATAATCTGGCATACATTTAGGTGCCAAAGCAAATTAAAAACCTTCTGCAGTGTTTTCTCCAACCATGTATAGTTAGGTTGCTTCGGATGCTCAAGAACTTTTCTTTTTCTCCCATCCAAAATTCAAATTTTTTTCTTGTATAGTATCACACCTTAATGTTTCAGCGATTAGTTATCAATTACATTAAGATGAATATCTTAATTCTATTTGTATTCTTAAAAAGCTTCCGATCTATTTCTATAAAAATAGAAAATAAATCGGAAATTAGATTGAAATTTCTTCTGCCTTGCAAGAGTAGATTTTATTTAATACATTTCTTTCGAAGTTTCGAAAGATATCCCGTTGTTTATATGATTTCTCTAAAAACATTACTGAACACAAAAAATCGGCATTTATGCGGGTTCTTCATTGTTAATACCATAAAGGCTATCCTTTATGGGTTTTTTAAATGAGAAATCTATGTTAAATATTTAATTGACGGACATCCTTTACATGGACTAGTCATATTGCAACATGCAAAATATATATTGTAACATCCATTATTGTTACATCCAATATGTTTCATATATGCTACGTATATTGTAACAACTAAAACTGATTCCCTTGACGATTATCATTTTAAAGACAGCGCGTAATGAATGCAATTTGCTTCACATACTGGTATAGACGGTGTTCTGATAGGAGGAAATGGGTCCGTACCTAAGTAAACATTATACTACCGATTATCTTCTAAGTACCCTCTATATCATGTGGATTAAATTTTTATTGCTTTCCTGGTGTATCTAGGTTTCGATTATTGATATCTCGTTTATCATGCTGGGCAGCATGGTAGAATGACATGTGCTTGTGTTACAAACGAATGACCATTCGTCGTAAACACAGAGAGGATATAGGGGGGACTCGTGTGTTTCAACGAGCATGAAGATAAAGGAAGTATGATTCTTGTTAAACACGCTTCGGATTCACAGATGCATATTTATTATATTTACAGAACAGATATACACATAATTTCCTAAATTTACAAAAGCAGAATTACAAAATTGATCCTGAATTAGCAAATTGAAGTTAGTCGTTGTGAGCGGCTAACACTGAGAATAACATCTTCTACAGAGTTTGAATACATATGAACATAAACCATTGTTTATGTGACATCCCCTTTAATACCCCATTTCCCAATTTACACAGAATTACAAAATGGATATGAGCAAAGATGTAGTGGGATCGTTAGATCTTCACGGAAAACAAAAAGCCCTTTGGTCTCAAGTTTTTTGAGAACACCCCCCCCCCCCATGAACTAAACGTTCATTACAAATTTACCTGCTTGTATACATTGAATTTGGTTATCAAAAACCTTAAATAAATGCAGGATTTTATATCTATCGAGATAGATTCTCGACGTTGTCCTCCCTTAACGAGGAGTATTAGTGGTTCATTGGAATTACTTCCTTGTTGTAACCTTGGTCCGGCTGCTTCGGTCGGAGTGGTTACGCTTCCCCAGGTTCGGTCTCGTAGCTGTGGAGCAGGTGACTGAAACTAGAGAATGTGGTGAACAGTTATGTTCAATGTAGATTTGCAGAGTGCGTATAGCGAGACATGTCAGTCGTGTTGCATGAATACTGGATCACGCTGTACGCTGCATTGCATGATTACTGGAATCAACTTCATTTCAGAGTGTCATCTTGATACTCTGAATGAGGACTATGTCGATACTGGGTCGAGCATAGTAACACTATGTCAGCCGATTGGGTACGGCACGACCCGGCGACTGGCGACGGCGCACTCGACTGAAGTGAACTGCTAAGTGGATCGCACCATATAACGTGGCGCATTCGTACTGGGTACTGGTACTTGCGCACAGCCCTTTAAATAGCTGTCGCACAGAACATACATAGTGGGTACGTTCGATAAGTGAAAGTCATGGAACTTGCAGTTTGCATAGAGAGGGTAGCTTCTACCACATGCAAGGAACGTGCACGTTGAATACGTGATCGACACAACTTGCATGTAACTTGAAATATACATAGAGTTTATTATTAACAAGTAACATTTATATGAATACACAAAAATAACACGTAGAATAAGTGAATATTGCAATTCTCATGGTACACGAATAGAAAATAAAGTACGTAATAAATGAGAATATACAAATTAACACTTTACGAACGTTTGGTTCGTAACAGCTTGTCGCTAATTATTTTCCAATTATTAGGTTCCGCAGTCATACCTATCATTGCATTGTCTCTTGAGACATATCACCATAATTTGTTTTTAAATTTTATTGTAGTACTTGTCTTTGGGAAATGTAGCGTGCGATTGAAGCTTATCTACATGGAGCGATAGGAGTAGGGTGGAAGGTTATTGTTAGTAGGTCGGCCGCTTAGCTGGGTTAATCAACTACTCGGCCCACGTGGAGATGTGGGTATTAGTTAAGAGTAATTGATACTAGGAGGAGTTGGATACAGGAAGGAGGTTCGTTTTTCAGTAGTCACAGATATATGAACTCGGACATTAATGTGAAAAGCTACAATTTTTTCTGACCACCGAGATTTGAGTCCGGGATGACTTGGTGATGAGCTAGAACGCTACCACCTGAGCCACGGAGGTTATCCATGAATTTTATTTTAATAAGAAAACCATTGATACATCACCCATACTCGGTTTATTAAAATTTCTGTATTGATACCGGTTTGCTAGTGTAGTGCAGAAAATAACCAGAGTACGTGAAAAATTATTATTTTAATTGTTCGCACCCTACTGATGTCAGAACTGATCCTCTTTCCTGCTCAGAGATACAACCAGTAACCTATTGATCACAAACTATTAAATCACACAAGATATTAAATATTAACTTAATACAGTAGAAATTGAGTACTACGCACTTTCTCTTTAATATGGTTAGTTTGTGTATTGTTGTGTGCTTTTTTGAATGGGTTTTGTAGAAAAAGTGTAGTTTATAGTACTTTTTAAATTGTTTTATAAAAACGTTTTCTAGTAGTTTAAATCAGAATGTTTCGTAATTCGTATGTTCTGAATGTAACTAATGTGTAGTTCTTTTGTCTAATTGAAGAGATTTTCGAAGTAAAACGGTGTGATGCGTACTTTTTGATAATTCTATTTTTTGACATGCCTTTATTGCTTGGGATTATTGACTGTTTTTGAAAATTGGTCAGTTTACAATTTCTTTCCGTGCAGGTGGCTATCGTTCGCTGGTGGGTCTCCGACGAATCAACCCCTCGCTCAAAGTGCTTATCTCCGTCGGTGGCTACCAGGAGGCGCGGCGTCGCTTTGCCACCATGGCGGCGTCGGCTGCGTCGCGACGGGAATTCATTCGCTCGGCGCTGCACTTCCTCGAGCGCCACGAGTTCGACGGCATCGACCTCGACTGGGAATTCCCCGGTGCCACCGATCTGGGTGGCAAGCCTGCGGAGCGCGACCATTTCACGCTGCTGGTGGAGGAAATGGCGGCAGCGTTCGAACCACGTGGCTGGTTACTCACTGCTTCGGTACCGCCTTCCAGGTACAACGGGGAATCCCACTTCGGACATGGAAGAAAACTGAAATATCACCCAATATCATTTATTCAATCCATCGTTTATACAATTAATAAATATATAATAAATTAAGAAACATGAAACATTATATAGTACTCCAAATAATACATAAATCCTTTACCGGATATTCTTTGAAAAATTTGTCTGAAATATTGAATTTTAATTTAAGACATTTCATTTTAATAGTGTATGTTTTTAGAACATAGTATCACAAAGTTGAGTTATTAAGATTTAGATAAGATATAAACATATATAAACATAACTTTGATAATTTGGCAAGAATGTATTACTTGACTCTCTCATTTGAATGGAAGCAAGAAAATTTATAATGAGAATTTCCTTAAAGCCTATATTAAACCCTAATGTACGATTTGTTTTTTCTATCGCAGATTCCGAGTGGAAGATGGCTTCGATGTGGCTCGTATCTCGCAGCACTTGGACTTCGTGAACTTGATGGCATTCGATATGCATGCAGAGCGAGATGCGGCAGCGGACCATCATGCGCCTTTGACACAACGCAAGCACGACCGAGGTCTTGGGGTCTTTTTCAATGTGGTACAGTACTTGTTTGAAGTCTTTCACAGATCTATTTATGATGTAACGAGTTTCAAATATTTTGTTCCATTAGTTCCACTAACTTATTTCACATCTCACATCATTTGCCTGCGTTACCACCATGACTTCATAAAACCACTGATACAGCGCTCGGGGTAAACGCGATGGAACACTGCCTTGAGTAGTCTCCCCATCAATATGCTAAACAAATACATACATTTTACATTTCTCTGAAATGTATAATTTGACCTCCTTAAGATACAACATCTGTAAAATCAAAGCACGAGGGCGAGAGGTATATTATCAGATTTGGTAATGTGGGAGCTCTTTTGCTGGAGCAGCTCGTATAGAATAGCTAACTCTCCCCATCAGCAGCGAGGGAGAGGTAGTCTTCTATGACTTTAATGGAATGTGCTAATTTGGTGGATTGATGCGGTTGGAAAAAAACAAAACATATTTTTAAATGGTATGTTTATTTTCCCCATTTCAAACTTTAACAATCTAAACGTAAAGTTAACAGGTTACGGCCTGCATTGAACACATTGATGGGGCTTACTATTCGAAAAAGAACGCCGCTCCCACGATCAAAGTAGTGAGGATGCGACATGCTCCCACTCCACAAAACTTGATAGAGCACTGAATCAGTAGTTAGACAACTAGTTGGAAACCCCAATGAAGGTCATAGTGATGTTTTACTCAAGCTTCTACCTCCAGACGGACTCCCAGATCAACTTCGATTGCTGTAAAATGAGTGTTGGGTCTTTCTGATGTCAAAGCGACAGGAGCGTGACTCAAGTCTCATTTTTATCTTTGTGTGAAGGCCAAGGCATCCTGAATACCTAACTTCCATGATATGAAGGGTATATCGCATGGCTTTAAATTCACAGGTTGAACTTTGTTTAGCGGAATAAAGAAAAAAAAATCTGTATTCATTGAGAATAACACGATGCGTTAAATGTAACAAAAATGAAAACGGGGAATTACATAAACATTGACAAAATTATTGTAATGCGAAATAGGTTTTCTCTCTTGAATTGGGACCAATGATTCTCTCTATTCGTGCTGATAATACTTATTTACCAAAATTTTGTTGCGATGAAAAAACATACATATTAACAACAGAAACTAGTAATTTAATTCATGTAGTTGCTCCTGACGAGTAGCAAATATCTAAGAAAGAAGAAAGGACAACTGTTTTTCCGGTATTATGGCCATGAATTTAATATCAAGAATATTGATATTATAATTTTTCCCTTGCAACGAATTTTTCAATGTGTCATATAGTACTGGGTGATTTATTGATAGGAAACTTTGTCTTTTCCAGGACTATGCAGTGCGCTATTGGCTGAAGAAGGGTGCACCGAGGGAGCGTCTTGTAGTAGGCATTCCCTTCTATGGACGTTCCTTCACGTTGGCTGATCCTACATTGGCTGCTCCTGGATCCCCTGTGTTGGGCGCAGGGGTTGAAGGCTCCTACACCCAGCAACAAGGCTTCCTCTCCTATTTGGAAGTGTTGCAGTTACAAGATGAAGGAGGATGGAATTTGGCTCAGGATGACGCAGGCTCTCCCTACATGGTGAAAGGCAACCAATGGGTGGGCTATGACAACCCTCAGTCTCTCGCCACGAAGGTAAATAGGATACTGGCCAGCGATGATGGATGATTAGTACTTTTTCACCCTTCGTTGATTTTATTTTGCATACTCACGAATATTATTCATCTATGAGCAAGTAATCTGGAGACTATTTTTTTAGTTCAAAAATGCTAATAAAATCCTTTCAGGTTCATTCATAAGTGCAATATCGTGAAATATTTCATTGCATTTTTAAAAGTTCCTCTAACTTACGTTTCGTATCGTAATAAATAACTTATTTGCAAAAACGTTACGCTCGCTTAGCGAGCATGATCAGTACTAAAAACACATGATTTCGGTATAACTGTGATGCTGGAATCGTGTGTTTTGAAGCACTGATGATACTCGCTAAGTAAGCGAGAAAGCTTTTTGCTTATTAAAGGATTATGGCAGACTACACCATTTTATTATTTTATTATTGGTGTACAACTTTTGTATACACTACGCCTATTACCATTCTATAGAATTTATCTTGCAGTTAAGTGTGGTTAAATTTATTTCATTATACCTTTCGGTTTGAGAGAAAGGTACCTCTGTTCTGTACCCCCTGACCATAAGTGAATATGTTGTAGATGACGTACATAAAGCGCAATCGTTTGGGAGGTGCTATGGCTTGGGCGCTTGACCTAGACGACTTCCGAGGACTCTACGGTGAAGAATGGCCGCTACTCACGACAGTACGCAATGCTCTTCTAGGTGAGTTCATGTTATTATTTCCTCGCTTTCTCGACACATTGCTCACTCCTTAAGTTAGAACTCGCATTTTGTGCTAAAACAATTTATGTGTGCCACACAATGTGGGTCATGGGACCAAAGTCGCCGTCAAAGGGGGATTTAAGGGGTCCGAATGCCCCTATTAATTGAATTATTTCTGGAAAATAAAACCTTACCATGCTAAAATTTTTATAAATGATTTTAAATGCGTGTTTCAATAATGGAATCAATGATAAGTATACATTAACACTGTGAACAAACCAAATTGGGACATTTGTAAGAGGTTATTTATTTCAAACCTCATATCCTCCTTTTAAACATCAAATCCTGGCTAAGTTCCTGTTGGGACAAGCATAAACCCTGCCCCATCTAGTTGTTGTTGACTAATAATGACAGTTAAATGTAGAGGTTCGGTCATTTATTTGAGCAATTGAATAAAGGCGATGTAGTCATACTAGGTAAGTTATCTAAAAATAAAACTGGTGAAAGGCAAAATGAAAAATACAGCCTTTTTTATTATATTTATTTGGATGTATCTTCAAAATTTCGGTTCAACTAAATATTGTATCGTCAGAAGTGAAGATTCCGCGACAAATCATGTTCAGTGAAAAGGACTATCGAACCATTCATGTGATCTGGCGTCATAGTAGCATCTGATGATTGCCAACTTTCTGATGAATCGTTCGCCTATTCGAATGTGGCTATATATTGAATATTGATTTTTTTTCTGTGTACAAAAACTGTGACAAACGTTTAATATCAGACTACATCCAGGTTACTTGCTTTTTAACAGAAAACATCCAGGGTACTCGTGAATCAAGACTTGGTATGCTCTTATATTCTGATATTTCCCAGTATTATATTGCTGACGAAAATGTACAATCATCAAGCTAATGCCGCCCTTGTTGTAATTATTTTTGTAAAAATCTAGAAAATTGTAGATATTATTATAAATGTGTAATCAACATGAATAGTCAAGAGATGTTTATAATTACTCTTGGTCTTATTTATTTAAATACTTTTAGGGATATAAATATTTACGGATTTAAATGAGCTGTTACATTGCAGCAACAGACGGGTCTGTGTTAAGTAAAAGTGAAATGCGTTTGAAACGGGGAGACACGTGTTATGCTTCGATGGTGTAAAGAGGTGTTGTGTCTCGGAGAGATCACGTGTGAGGGAGAAGGGGGAGGCGGAGGATGAGAAAGAAAGAGCTCGCACTTCTCTCCTCTGAGAAACGGTAAGTCTTTGCCCTAGGATATGAAACAAGGAATTCTTCCATCATCTGCTTTATCACTTCTTTACCTTAATATCACGCTTTACTGTGATGAATAGTGCGTGTTTTTGAGGTATGAAAGAAAGGAGGAGTGGCGCATTAGTTGCTTTGAGAGAATTAACTCCACGAAGAAAAAAGTTCTCTGACAGGATATTTCATCTGGAATTGAGCGTTTTACGTCATCGATTCCAAACGTAAAATTACTGTCATCAAAGAATTAAGGTGAATATAATTAATATTAGTTTAATGAAACATTTTTCCTATGGGTAAATGATTCGGACATTGTTAAAAGAAGCGTACAAGTAATATCAGCGTGTACCCGCGCGTATTCTGATAATGCCCGTGAATTGTACTCTCAATCAAACAGCTTCGTGGTTCAGATTGAAACGAAAGAGAAACGTCTTCTGAACTGTTAAGGTTATTTCAATTATTAATATTAATAGTTCTCAAAAGTTGTTTAAATAAATTTATCGTAAGTAGCATTTTAACATATTAAACACTAACTGAAAAGATTCCATCTTATGAAATACTTATGAAGTACATCAAACTTTATAGTAATAATATATTGATTATACGTCAAAATTTTTTATATCATATGAAACTGGGGATGCAAGAAATTTTAAATACTTTTTTTGTTTAATTTTTGTGATCAGGTTTGCTCCCGCAAACTTTTCTTCCCCGCCGTATGAGAATATTCGCAGTTAAAACTGTATTATTTTACTGAACTAATAGTACGAATGGAAACACATTTTCAAAACCTTACTGAAAATCTGAGGGTCAGCTTGTAAACAGTTCCAAATACGAATAAAAACTAAGTAACTAGATTGTAAAACGACTTTTTGAATATAAAGATTCCCCGAAAATGGTAGGAGGTTACTCCCGATAAAAGATTACGCCTGCATACATAAAAATCTCTCAGTATAAGGTATCTACGAATGCACAGTTGTCTTTGTACTAAATAAATGGAGAAAGTGAAAACAAATAATATTTTCATTTTCAAAATTAGTTGAATATGTTTTTGCCAATTGGTCATCCTTATTGAGGCACCTGCGAAAATCGTCCCGTAACCTTCCCCATCTCGTTTTCGCATCTTAGCGTCCACGCAATTCAAGGCTTCTGGCCGAACGCTTCTCCGGGATCCGTCTTAATAATAACTCTGTCAACGGCAGGTTGGGCGCGCCTCGAGCGAGAATGTCACTTCATTGCAACGCTCCGCCTCCCACACCCTCCCACGCACTCGTGGTCTCCCCCCTCCCCCGCCCTTCTACCCTGTACCCACCCACAGCAGCTTCAAGAGACAAGTTGACAGGTGGACGCGTCTTTCAGGTTTCTTGGTTACGATATCCTGTCTCTCTCTCCCTGGTATGTCGCTTACTCGACAATGTCTGCAGGCGACGTGTAGTTTTAGTATTAAAAGGGTATTGGTTGGTTCTTACGTAATAATTATCCGTTAACAAAAATGTTCTACGAATTTTTCTGTAATGAAATTTATTTTGCATTCACGAAGATCTTGATTCGTATATTTTATTCTCGCGTCCACTGATTATTTTGTTAGCGACTTTTTTCAATTTTTTAAACACATTTTCATTATGTCCTTGTTTGTAATTGCCCGGAGTATTCAAACAAAGTAGATTCATCATTAATGATTACTGACAACATTTTTTATCTATTAAAAGATCGAACACAAGAGATCTTACGATATGCCCTTGGAGTTGGCAGAGGGTAGAGCTCCGTCAAGAATTTGGCCGCAGCATGAGGAGGTGGAGATATGGCCCGCATCAAGCTACGGCCTATTTCACCTAGGGATAGTAAACCTAGTACACATACTCTTTATATACAAATTTATTCATTTATCATGGTTTAGAGGCAGATTCTTTTTCAAGGAAACAAATATATTATTGTTGATATCACTAGACTTTACACAAATATTCTACTCACGAAAAACTCTCACATTACTTGAACATTAAAAAAACTGGTTTACAGACATTTAAATATATCTTATATAAGAACAATTATCTTAAATGTCCATTTTCCTAACATAGCCAATAATATGGTTCTTGTCTTTCCTACCCTAGTTTTTTCTTTCTGTCGTTATTTCAATATCTTTAACCCCTCTGTTATTTTCTCTGTTCTTGTCTGAATTCATAATTGAAAATTTATTTTACTTGACAGGGAGAGAGAGACAGTCTCTATATATCATAGTCAGTAATTTAAAAATATATATAGATAAGTATTTGATGCAAAATATCAAATTTAAATGTGTCAAAAAACATAAAATTTTATTTCATTGAAAGGTGACAAAAGGTAAAAACAACTTTACCGAAAGAATATCCAGAAAAGAAATGCTTATTTATTAGACATTATGAGAAGGGATTTCAACTACGGGAAGATAAAAGTTAGATGCAGGAAAAGGCCAAATTATTTTATTCAATGGAACGAAGGTAAAGTGAAGAACGAGCCCTTTGAAACAAAAATATGTAATCCGTGTTAACACTCGGCACATAAAATGTTAATATCATATATTGTGACTCTTATTATTTTAATTAATATTATTTAGGGAACTGAATACTCACTTTCTATGGGAGCCACTCACAAGGACAACACAACAATCTGGTGTTCGAGCAATGAACAAAACATTTATTAACTCTGTGACACACAATTTACACTCTCCCACACGACACAAATTGAAACCATAGAACCATTATTCAATGCCAAAGTGACATTCTTACTCTTAAAACACAAACAGAAATTCCCCCCCCAAAAAACACAACACAAGTTGAAACCATTGAACCATTATTTCAATGCCCAAGTGACATTATTACTCTTAAAACACAAACAGATAATTAACTTACACTGAATTTAATTTAATTAACAATAATCTCTTTAATTGTTTCTTAACCAAACCAGACATTGAGTCTACTCATGGCAGGATTCATTTAACGTTACAGTCAATTTGGGGCACTAAGTTCTTTTAAAGTTTATGCCACTTTTATTTAATCCATGCCAGGACGCGCAAGCGCAAAATATGGTGCTGTGTGATACAATCACCAACAGCCGCCTCATACCTTCCAAGATGCCAACGAACGCCGCCAAGAAGGTCCTCCCGGAGATCAGCCCCTCAATGGTTCGTGAGAGCCGTCAGCTTCTCGCTAACAGCCTCCAATGGACACGTCAGCCGCGTCAACTTCTACGCGAACTTTGTTGTTAGGACGCTACCGCCTGAGCTCCTCCAACAATCTCGTACGATAGGCGAGATGTTAGCTATTTGACGCCTGAACATCTGAATATCGCCGAAGAATCTAAGTGAGACGTGAACTCCATGAATTCCTTTGAAAATTGCGAAGTGTGAGCTTCATTAGCTCCTCTGAACAAATCTCTGCGAACTGCGTGAACAATCTGCGAGATGTAATAACGAATTACAATGTGAGAAAAATCTGTTAGATGTGAGAACGAAATGTTCGCACCGCCGAAAAATCTAAGTCAGATGTGTGAAAAATCTGCTAGATGTTAGAACGGCTCCTCTAACAAACTGAACATCGCCGAAAGATCGGAGCGTGTGAGAACGGCTCCTCTACCAAACTGAGCTACATCAACTCCACCGAAAAATCTAGGCGTGTGTGAGATCTGAGATGTATGAGAGGACGACTCCTCTAACTAACTGAGATGTGAGATGTATGAGCTATGAGCTATATGAGCTATGAGGACGAAATACGATGTGAGCTTCCTTAAATAAGCTCTATCCCTACTTTTTTCCGAAAATTTCCAAAATTTTGAATGTCACGTGGCCGAAAGACTCCCAATACCAAATGATTTCCCCTTCTTACGCCTTGGTTCTCATTGGAACATTTAAAGGGCTTTCTAGAAGATTCTAAANGTTTCTGAGGTTGGGTGAGACCTCCTCCCCCGTCTTCTTACTCGCTTCGGATTTCTAAACCCTAATAAATCTTTATTGATGTCAAAGAAAGCCGCCGATGCCGCCTGGGCCACCGACCGTCCGCGACCACGGTTGTTACTCCCAACCGTCCTCCGTTTAAATTTTTATTCTTCGACCGTCAAAATTCCGCAACAGAATGATTAAATTTGTTAATAATTAGCGAATTATTCAAATCTCACAATATGAAAGAATTTCATTCCTCCATGTTCTCTTAAATTTGTTAAATAAGTCCTAGACATATGATTCCATAACTTTCTCTCATTATTGTAATGTATTTCTTGGTTTCGAATATTTTGTGAATTTTGTAAAAAATAGAAAATGAAATTATAGTAAAAATAAACGAACACCAAAAGACTATCGCAGCCTTGCGACGATTACATAGAGTCATCCATGGCCTGGTTGGGTACGGGGTAACTTATTAGCAGTACGTGACCATGAAGAGGTTTTTTCTACTTGGTGAATCGTCGGTTTATTAACAAAGTGAAACAATTAATAAGATTGAATTAATTTAAGCTGGTTGAGGGTTGACCTCGTCAAAAGTTAGATGCATTTTTTATTTAGTTAAATAAATGAGTGCAACTTTTGACAGGTTCAACCCCGAGGTCGAAGTCTTCCGAAACAGCTTTGGTTGTTCGAGTAGAGGTTCGTGCCTCCAAGTTACACATTCGCGTAAAGAGTCGCGGAGTCCGAAAACATGTCTTCTGGTCTCTCATACCGGCAGCAGGTGCATAAACTGTCTGAAAGTAATAATTTGGAAAAATATAAACGCTATAATAATTTGTAAAAGTTGAATGTGTTATAATAAAATGGAATATTTGGAATGATAAAATGTTTATTATTGCGCCAGTACAAAAAAAATTGAAAAAACAAGTTTGCAGGCATCATATTATGAGAGATTTTTAGACTGAAAACAGAATTATACGACTAAATCAAAACAAATAAATCGCAACAATAAAACATACGAATTATTCTTGTACAACACCCACAATAATAATTTTGTAAAACAATATAGTGGATAAAGTTAGTGAAGCAATGGTACATAGAAAACCTGACATACGATGTATGACAATATGTTTTACGAAATCATCTTTTCTCTTGTTCCTTTCGATCCCGACGCTATTAGAGCTAGGGTATCTTTCATTTTCCTCTTCTTCTCTTTCCTCTATTTCTTCTTCTTCCCCTCCCCCCAGGGGGCTTACATCTAGTAAGTACGTGTTTGGCGAACACGGGGCCCCGAGCTGAGTCTGGCATTGCTTCCACTTACTTGTGCCATGCTCCTTCCTTTCTCTTTTCTGACCTTCCTTGGTCACCTCTTGTTCTTTTCGATCCCGACTCTATTAGGGCTAGGGTATCTTTCATTTTCCTCTTACCTCTTCTTTTTAAAAAAATGTTTTTAGTAAAGTCGTGAGATATGTTGGGATTTGAGTTTTGAGTTGTACTTCAGGAGGGTTTTTAGTGGGTATGGCTGAGTCATTCGGCGAGTCCCACACGCGGGGAGAGTCATGTTGGCTCTCCCTAGTGCGTAACTGCATTTTCCCTACCTGTACAAGTTTTAAGGGCTCTAATGACCTTTGATGTTGACGAGCCCTAAAGCCCCACAAAAAAAAATCATATTTTGTCTAGTCAACCGGTACAATAAAGTTTACTTGTTATTTTCTTATGTTTTCAGCGTCCGAGACCATAGTTCCTCAAGCTCCCACGGCCAACCCGATGCCACCTCATTTCGAACCGGTTCTCGTGGAAATGGGACTCAGCAATTGCAGTGGACGAGGACTCTTACGTGACCCCAACGACTGTGGCATGTACTACCGCTGCGAATGGGGCATGCGCCATACATACAACTGCCCCGAAGGACTCTACTTCGACCCTGCTCTCGGACAATGCAATTGGCAGCAACTGGTCGACTGTCCGCACGGTGAGAATGAATCGACTTTAAATACTCACGAATACAAGTTGGATCACGCACTATTGTTCCGCGCAAGCATCTCATCCGATTCTCAAAAAGGTCGAATGACTGTGACGAGTGAGCCTTTGATGTCTTGGTTTCTGGATATGCCACGTCAATTGTCGAGCAGACATTTCGACTACCATCTTGCACGCTTCTCCAGGATAATAGCGACTATTGACGTGGCAGAGAAGAAATCACGGACACCGGCCGCGAAAGCCTACGACTGCGAGTGAATTAGTGACTGCATCTCGTCCTCATGTCGACTATAGTCGGGCGTTGACTTGAAGGCGTGTGCTAATCGCCATGTCTCTCATCATCTAAGCATGACTACCACATTTCAACGAAACTGCTGGTTATATCCTTCTGACAAATGTTGTCCTTCTTTTCTCAAATATCTTGAACTAAGTTGTTCCGTCTGGTTGATAATTTTTCTTGTGAAAGAGTGGGGGAACTTGTCTTCACCAGGAGTCGCATTCCTTTCGCGCACTTTCAAGTCAGCTTCCAGCAATACTCGCGTGATTCCTCTTCGGTTAGTATTCTCTGAAGCTCCGAAGTGGATAGAATTTCTTCAATACCTTTGTGCGCTCAATTTCGATACATTCATTCAATTTTTACAGAAATCTTGTGGAGAAAAAGAGGGGGGTCCTTATCTCGCGACAACCCGCAGTGGCCATCGAATATTAAATAGGACTATTCACTCGAGCTGCGGTCTCGCGAGGAAGGTTGTGGTCTGGTGTCTGTAAGGAAAGATGTGAACTAATACACTAATGGTAATTTATTTTTCTAAGTCCCACGCTCTGACCAGTTTTGGATCTGTTAGGTTTCCAACGGCTCTCTCCCCTTGCTTCCCCTTCGACAGGGGAAGTTCCGTCGACCAATCGTAGGTCTATTTGAAACGGCGCCCATATTTGGAAGACATCGTGCGGCGGGTAAATCGTAACGAGATAAAATGTTTCATTACACCGCTATTAAAGAAATATTTTGTTGTTTTTTTATTATACATATTTTGGATTTCTATAACAAAAATATTATGTATATTCTTGACTTCAATAAACTTTACCATTCTCTTTATTTAAACGACATCTAGAGATTCGTTGTCTCGCAAAGTCTTCACATACAATGTAAACGATATTAGAGTTTCTGTAAAAAACGTTTGCGTAATACTGTGATAAAATAAAATTTTTAACAGAATTTGAATATAATTGCAAGATATCGTATGGAATTGGTATAATTCGAATCACAAATTATAAATATTCCTATAATTTCTTATATTTGTACAGTGAAGTAAAGAAATCAAATCTCATTGCCTACAAATGATGTGTATTGTCGAAAGTAATTTCACATAATTTGCGATTCTCTTAAGTTTTTCATATATGTGAAAAGGAATTCTGTTAAAAACTATATTTTATCACAGTATTACGCAAACGTTTTTTACAGAAACTCTAATATCGTTTACATTGCCTATGAAGACCTTGCGAGACAACGAANGATCTCTAGATGTCGTTTAAATGTAGAGAATGGTAAAGTTTATTGAAGTCAAGAATATACAGAATATTTTTGTTATAGAGGTCCAAAATATGTATAATAAAAAAATACAAAATATTTTATGTTATCAGTAGTGTACATAGTCAAACAATGCAATATAAATATTTCGAAATGCTGTTAGCTAATTGTAGTAAGGTCCAGAAATACGTTTGGAACACGTTTGGATTCAAAATTCCTTTGGGATTGTGGGATTGTTTTCCATATTTCAACATATTTACAAGGTAGCCACTAATTTTGGAGAAATTTCGTCTTTGCACATACAAATAGTTTCTACAATTCCAATATTCCAAACAAATTTTATTCATAAATTATTGTACAGACGTTTCTCAAAAACGAGCATATTTTAAGAAATAATAGCACAATTGTTAATCCAGAATAATCAAATTTTTTACACAAATTTGTCCTTGAATTTTCATCGTAAATTACTTTGGTTATTAAATGCGATTGTGTTAAGCTAATTCACATATATTTCTACACTATTTTTGAACTTGTAAATGATAAGTTGTGAATAGTATGTAATATTACTATTCTTGAGAAATATTAGGTTAGATTAGGTTTTACTTTTTTCAATTAGTTAATTTAAAGCAGACTAACAAGATCAATTTCGTGAAAGTGTCATGACGATATTTCATTACAAATTCTCTTATCAGTGATAATAATTTGTGTTGTAGTTGTATAGGATGATACCCATGATTCGGTAAGACCTGCTTGGGTAAACGGCTTAATAAAATGTATATCTTGGTCTTATTTCTAATGATCTACTTCTTACTATAGGAAGTGCTCTGAATAGAAGACATTGTATTTCGGTATCGATATTATGGTATCAATGTTTTGAATTCGATATTATCGACGTTCACGTATCATGGATTGTACAGATTTCGATATTCACTGATTATCATAACGACCCTATTGATAAACCCATGAACTAAGTTCTTTGGTTTTTAGGGTCATCGTCTTTGCCCCGTCGCTGTCCTGGAGATGGTGTGTTGCCTGATCCAATGGACTGTGGGCGCTACATCGTCTGCGCGCGCGGCCGAGCGCCTCAGCACCGCTCCTGCGCTGGGGATCAAATGTTCGACCGAAGCGCAGGGTTCTGCGTGAGCGATGCACGCGCAGAATGCCGCACGCGTTTGGTACAACGCGAAGACCCTCCTCCCCCTCCTTTAAGCGAGCGACAGAGAGTGGAAGGTGAGTTACAGGTCTCTTCATTAAAATGCTATTTACGTTGGGACTACATTCATTCATTCAAATTAACAAAAGTATTCTTATGACACACATGAAAGCATTTGGTACATCGTGAGAATTTTTTAAATTTATTCAATTCTCTTTTAGATATATTGATAAAAACGCAGTCCCTTATTCTTAGATCATTAAAAACTGAGTAACATACTGAACTTTGGATAAGACAAAGAGAAAAGATTTGTTTTATGATCCAAAATAAGATCTTTTTCATGTAATAGCTTATCACTTAATCGTTTAATGTGCTACCAAAATCATAAAATGTGTAAAATATTTAATGGATTTTTAGTTCACGGAAATTGGAAAAAATCGTCGTTTATAATATGTGAAATTCTAATAAGATTTCCTATCAAATAAAATAAAAGAAACACGTTATAGCAGCACCGGTTAATACGTCAATTACTCGTATTTGGTAAAGTTATGGAAATATTTTATAGCTAGCACCAAATTTCCTGTGATCAAACAATAGTAAAAGAACAAGTACAAAAAATTAATCTCATTCGTGACTCTCCAATTACGACAAACACGAAATATGAAAAATATTATTTCTATTATTGAGTCGCTTAGAAAATAACTGTGATATATTACGTGTTAACTGCTATTAAAGGAACGTTATTTTCACTTTCAAAAAAAGACATACTTGAAGCGTACGATGATTGTATAAAATGTAACGTGACACGTCTCTCAAGATTACTTTTCATTAATGGTTCATGAGTTAACGTAAAATATTTTTTTCTGTAACACATTTTTCGATACCGGATTTTATATAACACGTCTATAGATGACTCTCCTGGACCCAGTTTGCAAAGATAAACATAGTATTTCCAATTTAATTTGTGAGATATGAGAAAAACAAATAAAACCTAATTTTTAATCTTATTTTCAGACGAAGAATATAAAGTGGTGTGTTACTTCACCAATTGGGCGTGGTATCGTCCAGACGGAGCAAAGTTCGCTCCTGAACACGTGGACACGCGGTTGTGTACGCATGTGGTGTACGCGTACGCATCGCTGGACCCCGAGACGCTGACACCGGTGGCCTTCGACCCACGTCTTGATATCGACTACAGTAAGTATTTTTCTAAATGTTCATGTATTTTGTTTTAGTTACGCATTTAAATACAAATTAATACAAGTAAAATGAAAAAGTTTTTTATGATTATCCACACTTCCAACGTAGTCAGTATGCATCTTTGTTTTTCACAATTCGTGACATTTTTCTTTCGTCGAACTGGATCTTCAAAATGTCTCTTTTACTTTGTTTCGTATTTCACATATTTTATTTACGTAATTACTTAATTCTTTGAAATGATCTTGATTCTGAATCTGATATTCTCTGTGTATTTTGGTTACTCCATCTTCAATAGGCTACCATATGTATTCTCTTCTTCCCATGTCATAAATGTCACATTCCCAAACCACGTGGTCTGACGTCTTGTCTTTTCTCCCGCATACACATTTCTCACCTGTTATTTTTCCGATTCTTATTAAATGAGTCCCGAAATTATCCCTTTAACACTATTGGAGGATATTGGGGGGGGGATCAAAAAACGAATNAAAATACAGCGAGTCAAGGAATTTTATGATGCATGAATATGAGAAGTTGTGAAGCAGTTGAAGAAATAATAGATGTTTTACAGCTAGGTTTAATACGATTGCAGGAGATTTGCACTCTCCATTTTGAAGGGAGGCAGGGACAGCAGTGGTGGACCCAGGAGCTATCAATACTGAAGAAAGAAAATGAAGGGCAAGAAGGAAATTAGCACGATGTAGGAAAATGAGAAGAGACAAGAGAAAACATGAATATCAGAATGTCAGGAGGAAGTTCAAAATAGCTGTTGTGAGAACAAAACAGAAAAATTGGGGATCAGGTACAAAGGAACACATGTTAGGGAATACTCTACAAAATTGCAACGGGAAAGATAAATATAAAAGAAGTGTGCCATTCAATGGGGTAAGAAGATAAAATGAACACATGGAAAGGCATAGTGGAAAAGATAATAGAAACATGGAAAGGAAAATGGAGAAGATAATAAATAATTTCCGGAGGAGGATAAAGGACAATACAATTACGGGTGGAGGAAGACGGTGAAAGTGTAGAAATGACGGAACAGGAGTTGACAGAACCGGTCAAACAGTTAAAGAGACAGAAATCAGAGGGGTATGACGGAATTCAGCATGAGATTATACAAGAGAGCTATAATTACAAAGACTTATTAAGATTATATAATGAGTGTATTAGTCATGGAGTGTTTCCACAGCACGAAAATAGTAGAACTAAAATTATTCCTGAAGGATACAAAAAGAGATTGGCGGAACCCAAGATCATACACACCCATTTCGTTAATTCCCCTGGGAAGATACTTGATAAGTGGATCGGGAATAAAATTAGAAACCGTGCAGAAGGAAATGGGTTGCTAAATTATAGACAATACGGTTTCCGGCGAGGGAGAAGTACAGAGGAGATGGTGTTACGGGTGATGCGAGAGATAAAAGGACGGAAGTAAAAGTACTGCATGTGGAAGGGGCGATACGTAGAATTTTAGTGTATGGCAGTAATGTGTCACAAGGTAGTGTTTGCGAAGAATGAGAAGAAAATGCCAAATACGACGACTATGTATAATGAGTATTACCGGGGGATATGGATCAATATCTACGGATGCACTGGTTGTATTCAATGGTATTCTGCCGTTGGATTTGTATATACACAAAATTAATTTGAGGAAGAGAATTAGGTAAGGCGAGATAATATATATTAATGGAAGACAGTTGAAGGGGTCAACAAAAGAGCAGATGAGAAAAGTTACTGAAGAATTAATTCAAGGTTGACAGATACGGCGGAACAAGGGTATAAACGGATGGGTAACGTATAGCTTTATACCATAGGTAAACATCGCAGAGAAGGATAGGAAATTTTAAACCAATATGTCATGGAGTTTTCAGTTCATGGAGTATTTCAAGAGAATTGGCAGAGACTAGAACGCGTAATGCATATGTGTAAAGGGAGAGGAGACAGCGGGGCATAAGTTTTGGAATGGTGAACTATATGGTAAGAAAACAGAATATATAATGTATATGAAGGAGAAAGGAATATGGAAAGGAAAAGAAAAGAAAGGATTGATAAACAACAAGGAAAATTATGTGAAATATAAGGAATATGTGTCGCAAGTAGGAATGATCAAGGGTATAATAAATAAGGAAGATTAAAGAAAGAGACAGCAAAATGTTAGACAGCCAAAGGTGAGACATACGAGGATAGAAACACGAGGACAAACAGGACTTGACAGATGACAATGGACGTGATGTGAAAGTTGATAAATAATTTTAACATGAGTTAAAGAAACCTTGCAATTACTTTGTTGAAGGCAAGGTAGTCAAATGTAAATGGCCAAAAATTTAAATAAATAAATAAATAAAACTATTGGAGAATTCAAATTATTATTACTTTTTTAGAAGTTCACTCTTTTTATTTATTGGTAAATTGGCAGTTATTAAGTAAAAATACTAGTATTAGCTAAGTACCTTCATGTGGCTTCTCAAGTTAGCATACAGGAATGTTTTAAAAGATCCTTCTTCAAAAGCCATTGATGTCTACTGAAAATATATTAGGTACTCTTCTAGAAATTTGAAGACCTTTTATCGCAAGTATCGTCCATACCATTTGCAGGTAATTTTCACTTAAAGATACAATTGATTCATTTTTTCCCTAGTCGGTCATGTATGAATAGATTGAATAAATATTATCAGATAATAAATACCTATTGAGTCCTATTGTTTTAAGTTTATAGTTTTCTTCAGTGTGATAACGATACCAGTCTTCTGATATAACGGAATACAAAATATGATATAAATCGTCCCTCCAATATTCTTAATGAACTCAAGTAGTTCTTCAGTGAATAATATTCCAAAAGTCCCGAAGTAGAGAATAATAACGACATTAAAAATATAATATATCTTTCTGTAGACTTCTACCAGCGATTAACGTCGTTGCCGGGACCTCGTCAACGGGGATCCCCGCTCTCCGTGCTGCTGGGTCTGGGAG
Source organism: Laupala kohalensis (assembly GCA_002313205.1). Taxonomy (NCBI): domain Eukaryota; kingdom Metazoa; phylum Arthropoda; class Insecta; order Orthoptera; family Trigonidiidae; genus Laupala; species Laupala kohalensis. Next base: position 334,311 of record NNCF01129390.1, read on the forward strand.
GTTGGACGGACTCTGTCGGTGATAAGTACAGTAAACTGGTGAGCGACGGTTCAGCGCGTCGTAGGTTCGTGGCGCAGACTGTGGCGTTCCTTCGACGACACAAGTTCAAAGGATTGCATCTGGACTGGCATTACCCGCGCTGTTGGCAGAGCAACTGCGCTCGAGGCCCAGCTTCCGACAAACCCAACTTCTCCAAATTGGTGCAGGTACGTAGGTTCCTATGTCACCATGATGTGTTTTAACATTAAAGCAGTATTGAGTTGTGTACACAATGTCCAATCCCTTTCAAACAAATTGACAGACATTGAAATTCTTGTACAAGAAAATCCATTCGATTTGCTATGTCTCACAGAACATTGGCTTTCAACTAACAACATCAATGATACTTATATTTATTTAGCAAGTTCTTACTGTCGACAAAATTTTAAAGGAAAACATCCCACGGAGGTACGTGTATCTACGTTCGTAATGATATATTCTCAATTGTCAGACTACGAGAACTTCTGCGTTGATAACGTGTTCGAATATTCTGCAGTTAGTTTAACCAACATAGGTATTATTGTTTTGTGTATTTATAGACCTCCTCAATCAAATCTTGAAATATTTTTCGGAATCTTAAGATTATTTTAAAACGTATTACACGTAAATCCAAACAATGTATCGTTATATGTGGAGATTTCAACATAGATATCCTGAGTGCTTCTGAATACGCAAATTCACCCATTTGATTCAAGAATTTTATTGACTCCTTCAACTTTGTAACTACGATAAACGACCCCACTCGCCTCTCCAGTTAATCTCAAACATCGCTAGATCAGATTATTGTCAACAATGAAATCTCATATTTCTCTGAAGTATTTTGAGTCGGATACAGCTTCATAAATTTTTTAATTCCTCGATACTCTAATAAACTACTAGTCTAGGATATTATGTAAGTAATCATGAAGAGTCGCAATGATAGCATTGTTTCCTTGACACCATTGTGGGCTTTATTCTTCGTGAATTATCAATATATCACTAATATGTATTTATAACAATGTATACCAAATTACGAAACATAACGCAGACGTAGTTAGAAAATACAAGTTATTGAAGTATAGTATTTTATAAATTTCAGTTATGTAAAACAATTATAGTTCAAAAACTAGTGGTGCAAAACCATTCCATATACTTTCTCATATACGTTTCTCATTTTTTTCACTATAATATGACAAGACGAAATTATATAAATATAATATTTTTTATGATGCATGTTAATGCGGACTCCGAGACAGAAAATTGAAAATTAAGGGTATGTGATACGATCTATTTGAAATTATTTTCCCTACCTTTTCTGACGCTTTTTTTTGTTAGCTTTTTCGTTCCAGTTTTATGTTTAATGTAGTGCATTAAATTTAATCATTAGTAAAAAATGTCATTTGAAGCAGTGTCCTGTTGTAGTTGAGAGTTAATGATAAATTATTTTATTATACCTATACTTTCAAGAAGAATCACTTAGTACAACGCGAGATATTTTTATTTCAACTTATATTTCTTATATATTTCTTCATGTTTTATGTAATTTCCCATTATGTCTCTTCGCTTCATATTAAATTTTCGAGTTCATTGTAAAAAAATTGTAAATTATCAGTGTGAAAATATAATATTTATTCTTTGCGTACATGTTTCTAGGGACATTCCATTGTAATCCGAGTTGAAAACTCTTATTAGCTATTAGCTGTTAAAAGCTATTAGGCATCATCCACCGTTGTACTCTTTATTGCATTGAATATGTATGCAATATTTGCATTAAATACGACTCAAAAATTAACATGCATTTCATGAACTCAACAAGAGAAAGTAGAAACAGTGTGTATGTTTAATATTATCTGTTAATACAGCCACGGCTCACTAATTGACAGTATTCTACGAGTATAAACAGTTTCTCGTAACCATACATCGTAGATGATTTCATAGATCTAGGAAAAGTAAGCCAGATGTCATAAAATATTCGATACTAATTAAATAAATAATTAAAAACTTTCCTTTTATGGACGAATAATATTTTTATTTCTTTGAAGAGGTCACTAAGCTTCGACGTGGATTTACGTCGTCGTCAGGTGATCAAGTATGACACTCATTTACTCGATAAATGAAATAACTCGATTTATACTCTTGACACTATAACAATTCGAACTAAAATCTCATAACGCATTGAGTGAAAATATGATAAGAATTGGAGATGGCCGTGATTGATTGTTACATGCAGCAACCTTCCATTGGGAGATAATACGTCATGAAAAAATAAATGAAAGCTTTTTCATTTGCTCCGTATGCGAAAAAACAAATGAACTATAACGTTTTCGTCGGACTGAAAGCCAATAATTCAACTTCTTAGGGTCATTTATTAGAGATTAGAAAGTAAAATAAATATTCAGAATATTAATTTACTCTACCTCTGATTCATCTATGTTAAATAATATTCAAGGTTCTTGTAATAGTAAACAAATGCGTGAATGTAGCAGATATAAATTATTTAACTGCGTCTATAACTTTCAAGCGAAATTCCGCTAATGCGGATGTATTGATTCTACACATCTAGGAAAAGTGATTGCACTTTACGTACAGACAATTTAAGCAAAGTCGTTGGAACAGTTTTAGAAAAATATTCAAAAATGTACTTCGACCTTCATGTGAAGTACCCTTTGTTTTAAAGCAAAAACAAAATCGGAGCACGTGCATCGAAAATAAGTAAAATCTATCATAAATACGAAAAAAGATTCATCCATTTACTCAGAATCGCTGCACACAGACGGAAATCGGACGTTATGCCATAAAGAACTTTCTCGGAATCAGGGGTCACCAAAACGGATATTTCCGCAAAAATCTCGTTTTCGAATTTTTTTACGATTACAATATTTTCTATATACTACGTATATGAGAAAGTAATAAACCTACGAGTTCGCTGTTTGTTGTTTTTTTGAAATAGAATTGGATGTAGTTGAGTAACATTCTGTATTCTCTTCTGCGCCTGAATGTGAAATGTGACACTGTCCGAAATACACTCAAGTCGACGGGTTGCCTATATCGTGGAGGACAGACCCCCTGTAGTCAATTAAATTGTTAAATTATTCTATTTATTGGAAAACACGCTCACGAGATGCATGATGAAATACTTTTTCCTATTTCAATTGACTGTTTTCGATTAATCCACAAAGTTCATTTTTTCACGAGAATATGACTTGTTTCTTAACAAAATTCTTTAAGAAGTAATTTATTAATTTTAATATTCAATGTATTTCTTTTAATATTTTTTATATTTTTATTTGTTATTTAATTTATTAGGGGTATATTAATTTGAATTTATTCTCTTCATAATGGTTAATATTAATAATAGTGTCGGTATTTTTACATTAAAAGTACACAAAAATACATCAATCATAAATGATCTTAATATATAAAAAATACATAAGTTATACAATTATAAATGTCAGGAATGGTTTTCATGATTTCTTAAATGTATTTACTTTTTTCCTTATTTCTCTTTAAGTTTTTAATACTCTTGTCAGGAAGTGGAACAAGAAGAGAAGAATTACAATAATTGTATGGAAAATACATATTTTGAAAATATTTTTTAATGTTACATTTTCCCTACTACTAAAATAATAATATTTCTTAGTAGTGATAACATACTACAACTAAGTAGTTATAGTAAATTTAATTTTAATTTAATATTTATTACGTATTTATGGTTATTACTTTATTATACCACAAAACTTATTTATAAATTTGTTTATTATTTTGTAACAAATAAATTATTTTATAGTTGTGGGAGAAATCTCTTTCTAGAAAATTCGGTTCACCTCAAATGTAAAAATTGTAGAATACAGTGTGATGTGAAATACTCATTTTTATGCTGATGTAAAATCGTAATCCCTAACTAGAGAATAAAATTGTTATTAACTGAAATGGCCCACCTGTAATTGTGTGTGTAATTAATCACATTCCTGTCAATGCTACTGCAACCCTTCTATTATTATAAAACAAAAAATAAGTCCTGAAAGTCATCATGTATATACCTGAAAGTTAATACACAGCTAATATTCTTTCTTCAATTTACGTTCCTTTCATCCAGAACTCTTCCCAAGTCATGGGTATGAGTATTTATTTCTTGTCGTCTTCAGAGCACTCACCGTGTAGCGGTTTTGTCGTTTTAATTCGTCGTCAAACAGATGTAAATGTCTGACGTAGACCATGATTATTTTGTAAGGACAGTGCGTCGTAGAAATGATGAATGTGTTTCGTAGAACATTAGGTGTAATATGGATATGTAACTATATCTGTGCTTGCAGGAGTTGTCCACAGAATTCCAGCGCCAGGATCCGCCGTTGGTGTTGGCCATCGCCATTTCCGGTTACCGAGAAGTCATTGACGAAGCCTACGATCTGGGGACATTGGGACGTCATGTGGATTTCATGACTGTTATGACGTACGACTATCACGGTAGTTGGGAGAGACGCACTGGACACGTGGCACCTCTGTATTATCGCTCTGGAGATACTTATCCACAGTACAATACAGTAAGTTCCTTACATTTCAATAATTGATGTTAGAATTATTATATATTTTAATTGTATATGTTAAAAGATCTGTTCAATTTTAGTGTTACAACATGATTATCCTGAACGTTGGGATTCACACATAGGTTTTTATCTATCCTCTATAGAAAACGATCTAGATGGTTATTTAAACAAACTTCTTCCATGCACGTATTTATTAATAAAGTTTTTACTGCTTTTTAATAATGTTTATATATTATTTTATTTATTATAATCAACACAATTATTTAGTATTTATTTATAAATATTTTCTATTTGTCCGTGATTCCTGAATGTAAATTAAATAATTTAAATACATTTTTTTGTAATTGTGTTATAAATTTTGTATAATATTTTAAATAGTTGTATATAATTTGTAAAATGCATGTTAAAATATTACGGATCTATAAAAACTGGACTGTGAAATTATGAAAAGTCATTCTTCGGATACAATATTTTACGTAAAAAACAAGGAATGAATTAATGAATAAATACAAACAAAAACGTTTATATAAGTTCTTCAAAGAATGTTGCTGGCATCAACTCATTCTCAAGGTGCTTTTAACTGCTAGAACCCACAATTGAGTACAAATTGCTTCTTTTAGAGCGCCTTTCAATGACGCATAGAATTTCTACGTCGAATTTAGGTGAGCAATTTTCGATCCGATTTATTTACATTCTTTAAGTTTACAGAATGTGTAATTCGTTCAACTTCGTTGTTTTCTAAAACAAGGGTGCGTTTATATTTATCTTCGCGCACTTATCGGTTCTCCAATGGTAAACAGTCGTTTAACCACCATGCTAATAGTATTTCCCAACTCGAAAATTCCTTATTATCTAACACTACTCGAGCTGTAACCTATCACTCTTTATAATTTCAGAAAAAAAATCCTGATTAAAAAATCGTCAAAAACAAGATTCGGACTCCTTCATTATTAAAATTTTCTGATTTTGACAAGAATATTTAATAATATTTCTTCCTAAATACGTAAATTATTATACACACATGTGTTTCCGTATAGATATCATAAACGTGAGAGATCATTTCGAAAACTCTTCTTTCTCCTTCAACAGATGTTCCAAATAATAAAGTGGAAATGACTTACAAATATTCAGCATGAAGGGGAAAAATATACCGCCTACAAGTACATTAAGGAAGAATATGTAGGCCAAATGTGTATTATCTACAAACGACATCAAGAAAGAAACAGTATAAAATCCATTGTAATCATAAAATGTGACAAAATATTCTGTTGTTATGAACACTTTTAGAGCTGGAGTTAAAGGAAAAAACACAGAAAAGATGACAATATGCCATTGTGTTGCAGAACTTCACCTTGGAATACCTCGTTGGACGAGGTGCGCCGCGAAAGAAACTTCTCATGGGCATCCCATTCTACGGACAGAGTTATCACTTGGCGTCGGCCAGCTCTAACGACCTCGGCGCCCCGGCTGAAGGACCTGGTGAAGCTGGGCTGTACACTCACCAACCAGGAATGCTCAGTTACTTCGAGATCTGTGAACGGAGTAAGTTTCTACCATTATTAAATGTTTGTCGTATTTAATCGATGATTATTTCATTTTTCATATTGGGTCACATTTCTCACGACGAAACTGTTTTCGATGATTGGGAGAATTTGAATACGGAACACGATAAGAAGGTTTATGAGGTGGAAGTCCAGAAAGATCTTATTACCTAGAACTTTCGTTTCCTCACTAAAGTTGAAAACCGTGGCAGTTGCTTAAGGTAGGATTACAAGTATAACAGTCTGGAGTCTAGTAAGCTATTCGACGGTTCATAAAATTTGGATTATGATTATAAATAAATCATGTAGCAAGAGACAGAGGAGGGAATGAGAATTGATGAAAACTTTCAAATTTATTGCTTCAGAAAACATGCCTTCTCCATCGATTCATTTCATATAGATCAGTTAGTGCTCTCTTAGAAGAAACACTTTTATCTTAATTGACCAGACTTAAGAGCATGATACGTAACATAAAAGCACTGAAGAAGTTATTACTAAAAAGAGATTGAGAACATCTGCTGCACGCATCGAAACTACTAAACCACCAACACGAATGAACGAAATTTTCAGTAAGTTTAAATGGGGTCTAAAAAGAGTACATTTGCACAAAACACGATATTTTTGTCAGCATAACAACTTTTAAAATAAAATAATTCAAATGTATTCTCTGTAAGGGTACATACAAATCATCGTTACTGGATAAAGCTTTAAACTGCTATTTTGAAGACATTTCAGGTTGTTCAAGGACTTGTTGCAAAGGGTGTAATATCTTCAACCAATCTGCCAAACTTTTCTGACGGTCTCATAGCGTGAATAAGTTCACACGCAGGTGCATAAATCAAATTGAGGAAGAAACATGGATCAAATAAATTTAGTACACTGGATCATAAATAATTACAAAAAATAAATAAAACTAAATATCAACTGAAAGTAGATATTTCCTCATACTAAAAGTAGACTCTTATACTTTAATACACTTATCTTAATATTTACAAGAAATACGGGTTGACTAGCCTGCTCCTGGGGTTAGCAGCGATCGTGAATGTTCTCTTTCTATTTTTCAGTTTAATCGTTCTAATTATTTTATTTTTTCGAGTTATTGTGATTCAGTAGTTGTATTTAGATTCTAACTTTCATAGTAGTGTAAAATTCTTTGTTTTCTGTGGGTGTTAAGTAAAAAATTTCCTGAATCAAACCTGAGTCCTTAAGGTTATCAAGCCTAACAGACCGAATATAATTTCATATTGTTTTCATTCAAGTGCTTCATTCAAAGGTGCGATAAAGTTTACGTAAGAAAACGGAATCATAAATTTAACTTCTTTGTGCATTAATATTCATTATTTTGGTGAATTTAAATATTCCGTTGCGTATACTATTACATCATTATTAACTTACAAATAACGTACTCTATTGCTGCGCTGCTCAAGTTTCATCGTCGTAAATAGAATTATTCCAATATTTTACCATCTGTTTTCTTGACTTTTTTGTAGTTATTCATTACATTCTAACATAATATTGCATTAGTTATTGTCGAATTAATTTATCTGCAGTTGTCGTCCAAAATTATTATTTGTCATTTTAGTTGTCGGTTTGTTTATTTACATATTTATTTAATATCTCATTTGCAATTTCCGTCGTGATAAATTTATTATTATATTAATTTCTGTCAGTTCACGTGTACTCATTCCCTTTTGTCGTTAAGTTGCTAACCAACATACAACAATGGACACAATCGCATTCCTCAACGCATTCAAAGCTGACCTTCACAAGGTGTACAATGACTTGGTACATTATATTGACACAAGGATCAGTACGCTGGAAGAGGTCAATAAGAACACGATCGGCGGTTGGACTACAGTCAGGAATTCTCACCGTCATTCCAACTGCTATCATCCGGTTCGACCAAATACACATGCACCACAACTCTTCACTCAAAATAGGTTTAGTGTGTTAGATGACATGTCCCAGATAACTCCCTTACCTACTCCAGTACCCAAACCTGTTCACAAACCACCGCTCGTTTGACTGAAGCTATTCGAGAACTGGACACCTACACTAAAAAACTCACAGAACGGTACACAGTTATCATCATAGGTGAGCAGAACGATATAAACTTGGGTGGTCATTTCAACGCTTCTGAACATCTACAAAATCAAAAACCGGCCTCTCAGCACACAAATATAGTACTCTCAAGCCTGCCTCCACGCTCCAACATTCCACAAATAAACCATAAAATTAACCTGGCGAACATCTCCCTAAAACATCACTTGGCAGACACAACAATCACATGATTTGTAACAACACCTGCCTGCCAAGGATTTTACTGAGAACAGTTTATACATGAGACTGTCTGGAAAACATCACTTCAGTTCTCTCCTAGATTCACATCTGACCTCTCATTTTCCTCCTGCTCCTTCATCCACTTCTACACCTCCTCTTTCACCTCCCTCTGCTCACACCTCATCACCTCCCCCGTCTCAACATGCTCCTACCTCACCATAAATCCCTCCCCTTCCCATCTCCACATCCATTTCTTCCCGTCCCTGATCTTTCACCACCTCCTTCCTCATCTCACTCCCCCTCATCTAATCCTACACCACATCTCCTTTCGCCCCCATACACAGTTACAACTTGCGCTCAAGAGTATGATGTGGTACTTGAAGGTGACAATCGCGTTCGGGTGCAGCGTGAGGGCTTCATCCGGGACTAGAAGCTGTACCAAATTCATATTCCCCTCCGCAATCTAACTTCGATTCCATTTCTCGAGAATAAAATAATTATATTTCATCACAATATCCAATCCCTTTCAAACAAATTGACAGACATTGAAATTCTTGTACAAGAAAATCCATTCGATTTGCTATGTCTCACAGAACATTGGCTTTCAACTAACAACATCAATGATACTTATATTTATTTAGCAAGTTCTTACTGTCGACAAAATTTTAAAGGAAAACATCCCACGGAGGTACGTGTATCTACGTTCGTAATGATATATTCTCAATTGTCAGACTACGAGAACTTCTGCGTTGATAACGTGTTCGAATATTCTGCAGTTAGTTTAACCAACATAGGTATTATTGTTTTGTGTATTTATAGACCTCCTCAATCAGATCTTGANAACGTATTACACGTAAATCCAAACAATGTATCGTTATATGTGGAGATTTCAACATAGATATCCTGAGTGCTTCTGAATACGCAGATTCACCCATTCAAGATTCACCCATTTGATTCAAGAATTTTATTGACTCCTTCAACTTTGTAACTACGATAAACGACCCCACTCGCCTCTCCAGTTAATCTCAAACATCGCTAGATCAGATTATTGTCAACAATGAAATCTCGTATTTCTCTGAAGTGTTTTTGTCGGATACAGCGATCAACTTGCTCAAGTATTGACAATTAAAAAATAAACTGAAACCACTTAAAATCATTTACAAGTATTCTAGACAGTTAACCGATACAAAATTAGCCATATTTACAAATTATTTGCGAGATGAAACTTGGAAAGATGTTTTCTATTGCCAAAACACCGACGACAAATTCAGTGTATTTATTTCAACAATCCTAAAACATTACAACTGTAGCTTTCCAATAAAACGCGAATTAATAAACGCAAAGAAATACAATAGATGGATCACCCAAGGGATAAGAATTTCTTCCAAAAACAAGCGCAGTTTATATTATCTTTCAAAATTCTATTACCCACCACCCGAATCGTCTCATTGTAAACACTGACAAAACAGTGTCTATGTCATTTCACAATAGTATCACAAAATCTTTACCCCAGGTTTGTCTTTCTTTAAACGGAACACAATTAAAAACT
>NNCF01129390.1:344747-401153 GCA_002313205.1 Laupala kohalensis
GTATTATAACTCGCAGCTAACTTTTTATCTTATCTAGGAATTTTTGCTGAATTTTTTGAATCCGCCTCTGCCTTAGGGCCCTTGATCGGAATTGATGGGATGGTCCCTTGCTTGCTTCCGGAGAGTAAATTAGTTTTTTTTCCCTCCACATGGTCATACGCAGTTTGTACTGTTTTTTGACAATAAATTTATTTATTTATATTCATGATTATTTCCGTAAATATAAGACTATTCTTCGAAAAGTAATCTATGCAACTAAAATAATAGAAAATATTAATAGGCAGATATTAAAATCTGACCAAAACCATGTCGAATATTGTTAAAAATTACGTCACCCAAAAATCGCGAAAAAAACATTTCCCTAGAAAACGATGGCAAAGTCGTATCAAATCCACTTTACATCGCAAATTTATTTAATTCATATTTCTCAGAAGTTGGTAAAATAACTAATTCAATATCTCAAAACCCATGTCCTCCGAATATATCCTTCCACGTGCCCCATTCTATGTTCACTTCCGAAACTAACGCCAGTGAAATCATGTAAATCATCTGCTCATTAAAAAAAATTCAACAGGCATAGATGATATACCCGAATTTGTCAAATTTTCGTCCAACGTTATATTAAATCCACTCATAAATATATTTCATTGTTATTTTTTGGAAGGGGTGTTTCCTAATATATTTAAGAGAGCTAAAGTGAAACCTTTATACAAAAAGGAAACAAATACAATGTTGGTAATTATCGACCAATTTCTCTAGTACCCACTTCCAAAAAAATCCTTGAAAAATTGTTCTAGAAGTGTCTTCTAGATTTTCTTTCAAAAAATAACATTATCTCTGACGATCAACACTGATTTCGGAAATTCTTTTCCACCACCAGCGCCATATTTTCTTTCTTAAATGATGTTACCACTTCTCTTGATCGTGGAGAAAATTCTCAGGGTTGTGTTTTTGATTTATCTAAAGCATTCGATGTCATTGATCACGAAATTCTCCTTTCAATATTACAATATTTTGGCGTTCGTGGACTTGCGCATCAGTGGCTGACTTCCTATTTAAAAGATAGATATCAACAGGTCGAAATATCATATACTAAAAATTAGGTACTTCAGCATTGCCTTTCAGAAACAAAGCCACTATCTCGCGTAGTTCTCCAAGGTTCAATTCTCGGCCCTATACTCTTTTTGTTGTATGTGAACGACATGTCGACTTCCACATCAGATTGCAAAATGGTTCTTTTTTGCCGATGACACTAATCTACTATGTTAACACGCCAATGCTCAAAAAGTTTTGTGTAACCTCTCGGCTTGGTTCCATGCAAATCGCCTCATTGTAAACACTAACAAAACAGTGTCTATGTCATTTCACAATAGTATCACAAAATCTTTACCCCAGGTTTCTCTTTCGTTAAACGGAACACAATTAAAACCTGTTACTAATACAAAGTTTTTAGGTCTTCATATTCAAGACAATCTCAAATGGAACTGTCATATCGACAATCTTCATTCCAAATTAAGTAAATTTTGTTACGCATTACAAATCTTAGTTAATATTGTTAGTCCACATATTTCCCGTTGCGTATATTTTGCAAATGTTTACTCCCATTTACGATATGGCGTCATCTTATGGAGTAATTCCGGGCAGAGCGTCCAAACTTTCAAAATTCAAAAGAGGATTGTTCGAATAATTTGTCAATCTCACTCCCGAATCTCTTGTAAACCTTTATTAAAGGAATTAAATATTTTAACACTTCCCTGCATTTATATTCATGAAACTGTCGTGTTTGTTAAGACCGAATTACTGAAGTACCTCCCTTGTTTTATACAAAACAGTTTTGTTCACAAACACAATACTCCCATTAGGAATAATATTCATCGTCCGAGAGTGTCAACCGCGCTTTGCCAAAAAGAGCCGTATCATTCGGGAATCGTTCTCTATAATTACCTGCCCAAAAATGTAAAAGATATTATTAAATTGAATCTCTTCAAATCTGCGGTTAAAAGCTACCTTCTGCACCAGTGCTTCTACACTGTAAAATAATTTATTGATTTTAATAAAAATTAAAGCCGTCTTGTTCTTTATCACGCCATTGTTGTAGTACTTTCAAAAGTATCTGACGACAATTTCAAAACTATTTTCCTGCATGCTAGTATTATGTCTTATTATTCATATAAATTTTGTTGTAAATGCACGGTTCTGTACATTAATTCTGTAGTCCCATCCATTCCCGGGTTTTTCTCCGGTTTTCCTTCGGGTAGAGGCGGATTTTTTATAAAGACTCACTAGGCTCTTGCCTACGGACGGCATCAATTGAAATAATTATTAGCGAATTTAGTATTATTTACTAGTTACGAATTATCAACAATACTTTCCGAATGATTTATAGCTTGATAATAATACGTACTTGCGAAATGACTTTTCTGTGTTTTGTTAAATACAATATTTGTTGGTATTTGTTAATACTATAACTTGTGTGGAACTTTTTTTTATCATTAGGTGTATGTTGAAATGTTAAATCCGCCTCAGCCTTAGGATCCTTGATCGGAATTGATGAGATGGTCCCTTGCTTGAGTCTAGAGAGTAAATTGGTCATACGCAGTTTATAACTGCTATTTTGACAATAAAGTTTATTTAATTAGTATCAAAATTATAATATTTTGAACATTTATTACGAAATTAAGTATTTTTGTTTAATTTTTGTCATGTTCAGAAAATATTACATAAAATTGTATTTCATAGTTCGCAAGGAGAGATGGACAGTCCGGCGAGATCCTCTCGGTGCTACAGGACCTTACGCCTTCAAAGGTGAAGAATGGGTGGGATACGAAGACCCAGAATCTGTTAAGGACAAGGTACAATAAATTTATTTTAAAAATAATTAATTTTATATGAAAAGGAAGTGTTAGCAAAAATAATAGAATACGAAAGAATTGATTTTACACAAAAAAGTGTACATAAGATTTTGCACTCAAAGTAGCTCTTCTGGGAATGTATTATTCTCGACTGACACAATCATACGAGGAATTCAATTACGAACAAGAGACTTCCATACAAAGTTGGATGCCAAATTTTATTTCGATTTCACAGGCCAGATTCATTCGAAATATGGGATACGGTGGCGCTATGGCGTGGACGATGGATTTGGACGACTTCCGCAACCTTTGCTGCAAGGAACCATTCCCTCTTCTGCGAACCATCAACCGCGTCCTGGGTCGCTTGTCTGAAGATGAACCACCCCCCGGTGACTGTTCTTCACCACCAGAACCACCAACACCACCGCCACCGCCCTCTTCGTCTACTGAAGACATGGGAGGTGAGTCTTCTTCACCCTCGCATTCACCCTTAAGTCGGGTTCCTTTACGAAGAAACAATTTTCGTGGTATTTTCCATTCGTGAAAATTATATGGGGTATTTTTTCTATCTCTTTCCCTTTTTATTTTGATCATTACTACTATTGAGGAAGTTCTTTCATAGTAAAACATAAAGTGCAATATTTTTTAGAGCAATGTATGTTATTGTGATATTTCATACAGCGTTGTGAGAATTTCCTTTTATTAATTTTGTTTTATTTTATTAGACCTCTAGATCGTCTACTCGTGCATGTGCAATACGAGGACCTGGTCATTGCTACTCAGTATTTCTATCCTGGCTGCTTAGCGCAGCTTAACAGTGTTGTACTCGAAGCGGCTGTCTCTTGTAGTTGGTCTTCTGTTTAGCTTTCATCTCGAAGCTGAACGTATGTCTGCTAGTTGTTCACGTATTCCTCAAATAAATCGTACATCATTTCTGAGTTTATTAAGGTCAGTCATAAATTCTGCAGACTTTCAATGTCCTTATATTTGAGATACCATGCTCGTTCTTGTGTTATCACCATCACAATCCAACGTAATGCCATCCTCCCGGTTCAAACCGTCCGTTGGTCATTTCGTGAGGTTGTCGATTTTAATAGGCACCCAATATTGTGACAAATTTGGTGTGCCAATTTATATGCACTTTCTTTTTGGAGGTAATTTTTATATATGATCAAACCTCCAATCTAAAAATGTCTCAAACTTTAAAATGTTATTAAATTAATAGGCTATGCATAAGCATTTAAAGCTTCTAAACATGAAATCGAAAGATTTTCTTTAAAAATTATTTTTATATCTGATACATCTTATAATTTTGCTTGGTATATTAAACTGGTTGTAAAAACAATTTTCTCTGTATGAGGGGTTCGAAAACTAATACATCCAACTTTATCCTATAAACTTACAATCTTTTTTACACGTCGAGAGGTGAAAGAAGCAGAGGATGTCATCCATATTCCTGAATGAAATTTTTCTTCTGCGTTTTATTGTTTCAATTGTTGTATGTATGTCGCAGGTGGAGGAGGTGACCATGACCACGATCACGAACACATGACCACTCGCCCAACCACGTTGTGGACCACTCCATCAACCACGCCGTGGCGTCCTCCGTCTACGACTACGACCATGCGTACGACCACCACAACCAGGACCACCACCACTACTATTCCCCCATGGCAGCAGACCACCTACACGACCCGTCCCCCATGGCAGCGGCCCACTACCTCCAGCACGCGACCACCCTGGGAACAACCACCGACCACGACAGCATCACCTGTGGAGATCGGTAGCCGCTGCGAAGCGGGTGGTTATCGCGCTGATCCAGGTAACTGTCAGGTAGGTATCAGGAAATCGAATATTTCACTTATTTGTATTGACATTAGATGAGTTCCCGCGCTTCACACCTTCACTTGCGTCAAGTTTTTAATATGATACCTATTGAAAATGTTTATCATATTCAATTATCAAAACAAAACACTCATGGATAAAACCACTCATGATAAACAAAACAAAGACGTGAACGTGCAAACAGTCTGGTCAACAGTGAATCGCAATGCATGCTCAGTATGTAAAAAACAAGAAAATGAAAACACATTCATGGTAATATGTTTATTAGTGAATAATCTACACAATACTGTGACCAATATTGATTGAATAATCTAGCCAATATCTGTGTATCAAAGTACTGTGTAAACCTTCTTTAGAGTTTCCTCAAACCATTTGTATTATTTGTTTCCCGAGTCTAACAATTGTAAGTGGTGGTTTTATGTTTTCCTCTTTCAAAACTTCAAATTTCTCTTTTATGGTCGAGCCACATTTTACTGTGTTAGCACCCACGTAAACAAATCCAATTTTGTCGGTAAAAGCTTGGAGACTATTGCCACATGTACTAGCTTTACGATGGTATCTGTGAATGATTCGCATAATGCACAGTGCAACCGAAGAAAACATTATAAAATTTACTCCATCTCGCATCCATGATATTGACAACGAACCTTATGGTTACAGGCAATTCCACTGAAATTTCTACTCAAATCTGCAGCAAACATTATTTGTTTCTACGTGGCACAGGTGTCTTATAAATTATTTAAATATAAAATAAATTTTAACATTTTCTAGTTACTTTCAGGTCAATAATATGATCCCCCAATGCTCCATTAATCGTAAAAAAAATATGTATCGTACATCCTTTATTCCAGGCGTATTATCGCTGCATCCTCGGCGAGTGGCGTCGGGAATATTGCGCCGGTGGATTGCATTGGAACGCCAACGTCGGCATCTGTGATTGGCCCTCCGTCGCTAAATGTGAACAAGGTAAGGATATTGATGATTTATTGTGACAGTTCTGCTACTTACCGGCATTTCGATTGACGAGTAGAGGTATACTCAGGACGCTGAAAAGAAAAGAGTGGACGAGTTCATAACGGTAATAGTTTGCATCCAAATTTTTCTTAAACTGGAAATTATCTCTTGGAGAAGAAAAAATCCCTTGGTCGCTGCGGCACACATTTTGGGAACCACGTTTATAAAGGATAACTTCCGTTTCACACTATGAATACACGACGTATATATTTTACGAATTACATCAAATTTTGATGCTGAGAAAATGTACAAATGCGAGGTGTCGACTCTTTCCACGAAATTTAATGAAGAGTACAATTTTTTTACAACACGTGTATTTAATTTTTTCAAAGTACGAGTATTTCCCTTCACCAATGAATACTTGCTACTGTAAAAAAGACAAAAGACATTTTCTCTGATCTCCCCCCGTTAGGTGCTTTGTTTAATTTGAAATGCTTCGACAGTATCTTCGTCCGATGTGAATTGCGATCCCCGTTAGCGGTGAAAATAAAAACAATCTTTAGCTGTGAGGTCGAAATTACGGAGTGAACGATCCATTATTTGAATGTTCTGGAAATTTGAATACTCAATTGTACGAGAAGTCGTGTGTGTGTGTGTGTTATATTGATGCAAGATGATCCTTCCTCTCGGACGGTTTTTGGAGAACTTTAGACCAACAAACTATAGTATACCCTTCAGTATTATTATTACGGCGATTCTCTTGTAATACAGCTGTAGTGGAAACGAGTTTGAAAACTGTCGTTAAAAATCGACCTCACTGAAATTGCTGTATGGCAGCTAAGAGACACAACTCACACTTTATTCGATTTCTTAAAATATTGTACGTGGCTCCCGCTACGTTGAAAAAAGTACACCTCTTGTCACTTCCGTGTATATTTGACAAAAATATTGCTATATTTCATGAAATTAAAGAAAATGGTCGAACGTAGCTGAATTACACTTGCAGCTTTCAAATGTCAAACTAAATTCAGTCGATCACCTTCTGCTATACCGGTCATGCGGAAAGAGAATATGCTCCTGAGTGTTTTTTACTGATGCAGTCTTTAACGAAATAAATACTCGTACACTCAACTTTTTGCTATTGAAATAAGAAACACGAATACTTTTATTACGAAATAATATTATTCAAAACTTGAAATGAAATAATAAAAAGTCGTTGTTTAGTTACTTGCACGTGTTTTAAAAATTCGAGTTACATGTGGTCACAAGATTATTTGTTTAGATTGACCAACAGAGGAACGAATAAAGCAATTCAACTTACGAATAAAAATCGTAATTGGTCGCCATATTTATCCTAGCGATTTCGTTGTGAAACACGAAAAGTAGGATCTTAAACAATTAATATTGTACGTTTTACAGAAAGTTAACCGCGAAATTTAGATAATATTTATATTTTGGAATTCTCGGAGTCCTAAAAGAATTTAAGTTTAAGCACGCTGCCTTTTTAATACGAATAAAAAATATTCCGTCAATTTCGTGCCACTTTACTTAATTAAAGGGAAGTGGATGTGATATTCGGATTTTGGGAGTCGAGACGGGTGTGTAATGAGAGTAACCCTGCAGCCAGATCAGGTGGTATCGGTTCCAATCAGTCACCATTTTCACCTGGCTGCAGATGATTTAAGCTTTCTTCCACGAGTAGGTATTCGAAGGTAAGTCGAGTTAAGATTCCCAAAGTTATTCTTTGCAAGTACTCAGTGCAGCGAGGAAAACGTTAGGGTTAGTGAAAGCTGGAACATTTCCTTGCTCGAAAGGGAAATTACATCCTCCATGCATGTGAATGAACTACATCACTGTTCTCCTCTGTGCGACTTGCTCCGACGTGTAATGAGAGACGACTCAACAATAATTTTCCGCCATATTTACCAATGTTTATTATGTTTTCTCTACGACTAAACGTTGTCATTCATCAATGTAGTAGTATTTATAAATATGGTTTATTAAAATTTGGTGTGGAAGTTTGGAAATAAAAAAATGTACCGATGTTTTCTTTGCTCTTTATGATTGAGATAACACGTGTTCCTAGTTTATGGAAAGCTGTGAGAAACAAAATTTAAAACTGAGTAATAACTCATCAAACGTTTAAAGGTGTTATTTTTTTAAGTTTAGGAAAAGAAAACTTAATCGAGAGATAAAACCGTTCTCAAAAGATAGATTTTTCGTTCGTTTGTTAAAAAAAGAGAAGTTCTTTGAAATATATATTAACTCATAAAAGTTCGGCAGTAACCAATGACGTGACCACTATGTTTGTTTCAAAAAACTTTGATGAAAAATTTCCTGTTCGTAGTTATCTCATCCATTTAATTCCTTTTAAAAATCTGCAACTTATTAAAGGATGGTTGTTTACCTTGCTATGCATGAATATGCATTTGCAATATTAAGCAGCATTTCAAAATAAAACACACGGCAAAATAAAAAAAAAAGTGTACCCCAATTGATGAAAAGGGCTTTGGTAGAAATTTGAACCCACATATGTTCACTGTGCGTAAACCCGATGCAAGACAAGTTGAATCGAGAATCTACTCAGAATCCATACACCACACACAAATTGCATTCTAGATCAGTTTTTCGGAAAACAGAACGTGAAATCAGTGATCCGAAAGAGTATGCATAAATATATATATATATATATATATATATATATATATATATATATATATATATATATATATATATATATATATANTAGATTCAACGTATTTTTCGTTACGGCCAAGGACCACGAGGGACCAACTAAGGACCACAAGACTCATTTTTGTATGAGTTTATTCACTAGACACACATTGAGCCATAGGGGAAACAGCATCTAGATAGAATCCAGATATATCGCTGTTTCCGAGTATTACAACTGCGGTGTTGAGTCGCAGAGGTTGCACTTTTCAGAAGTCGCAGCTATATGAACTGAGACATTGAAAAGCTACAATTTTTTTCTTGCCCCCTCCGGGAATCGAACCCGGGATGTGACGAGCGAGAACGCTGCCACTTTCGCCACGGAGGGGCTATATATAATATATCCAGAAAAAAAAACAGAAAAATTATCCAACCTCGCGGCAGAAGATTAAGATTTTATGGAGACACCCACAGACTTCAGCAAAACACTCGTCTACAAAATCTTAACATGTATAGAACGACTGAAAACTATACCCTAGATCCAACAAATCAAAAAAGATCTAGAAAGAACTCAGATAAATTCCCCTGAGGTTTTAGGTAGAAACACGCACAAAAGAAAAATTGACAGATGGAAAGTGCAGTCGGAGAACGACATTATGAAGACACCAGGAACAAAATGGACAGGAGAAAGAAAGAGAATTCATGGAGAAAAAATGAGAGCTGTCGAAAGTCAGAAATATGAATCATAAAGCTTTGAGTAATCCCACAGGGTCCAATCGCACATAATAACAATAATAATAATAATAATAATCTTATTTCTGTAATTTTATAGACTTACAATTTCGTTTCCAAATGTGTATGTTCTTCTAAAGGCGTTTTCTCAGAAATGTTTGAAAGATGATGCATTTTTCGTTGGGACGTGACGGGATACTATAGTAACAATTGTTCCGTTACGAACGGTATTTATTTCTCTATAGCATTTCTATCGAAATACAGTTAAACGCATGAAACATGGTCTTCAGTTGCTGCTCACAAATGTAAAATCCTATCAAAAAGTTAACCAAATATTCAAACGAAATACCTTTAATGCATTTTCATTATTTTTCAAATTCCCTCAATGTATGAATCATTGGCGCCAATTTTTAATCCTTGGAGCCCATTTGTATAAATGTTTAAAATATAATTTGATTTTTGCATGAAAATCCTTTTAGACACAAATCGTACTAATTCTATGGATTATGAGTTGATCACACTCAATATCTTTTGAAGTATGAAGTATGAACAAAAATGATTCAACAATTTTGTCAGTTCGCTTTCTCCGCGCGCGCACCGACAGTTTGTATCCTGAAAACAAACTTTTTCAGGATACACAGTTTCCTGAAAAAGAATTATGGTTTGAACCTCTTAAAAGTATTATTTATAACACATTTCTCTAAATTTGAGAAAGTAAGAAGGCTAAAACAAAATTATTCAGTCTTTGCAGTACGTAATGCTTTAAGCACATCTTTATTAGGAAACTTTACTCGACCTTAATATAGTACGTACTCTAAACAACGGAGAATAATGAATTCTTGAATCGTATCAATTCTGTTATCAGAGTTACGTATTAATAGAATGATTCGCCAATTAATTATGTATGTATTCAGTCTTTTGGAAGATTTCTTTCCCTAAAACACTTATTGCGTAAAATATTATGTGGGATGCTGTTATTATTCACAAATAGGGAGACGAGTTTACAAGTATTGTTACATTAAAGAATTAACTTTGCCGGAGAGATATATTATCTTGCATCCGTTATTTATTAACTGGCGAAATCTTCACGAAATTATCAAACGCAATTTACTGTTGATGTACATGTGCTAGGACGATGGGAGAGAATTGCATTAGTCTAAGGAAATGAGTCAGAAGTTAATGATCGTGTGGTAAAAAAATAATAGTTTTGCAACAGCGAAAACAACTTTATCAACTATTATCTTGAAATATCGTATTTGTTTTTAGATTTATATCGATTTTTTCTTTGATTAGATATCTATCATTTGATGTGTTTACACAAAACTTTAATTATGATGAACAGGTTCTCTAGGCTTTGTCTAGGGGCGGGTCTATTGTAACAATAAATCGTGAATTTAGTGTTATTTCAATTTTTAAGCACTATACTCAGAATAATCTATAGTTCGATAATAACTTACATGTAATTTTTTGCTTAAAATTACAAACATATTGACATTCTATTAGTATTATAACTCGCAGCTAACTTTTTATCTTATCTAGGAATTTTTGCTGAATTTTTTGAATCCGCCTCTGCCTTAGGGCCCTTGATCGGAATTGATGGGATGGTCCCTTGCTTGCTTCCGGAGAGTAAATTAGTTTTTTTTCTTCCCTCCACGTGGTCATACGCAGTTTGTACTGTTTTTTGACAATAAATTTATTAGATGATGATGCGGATATGTGGGGTCCAATAACTGTGATTTGAGCGAGATTCTGAAGTACGTCCTGCTTTCATTTTTTCCGCTAGCACTTCCTTGAAGATCCTTATCGTTATCTTATCGATGTGTAATTCTTGTTTCATCGTTGTGTAATTCATGTTTCATCGTTGAGCAATCGATGTTCTTAGTCATTTATTGAACAAAGTAAACAACACCTAAGAAGAAAGAAGTAATAGTGTAATAATTGTTGAAAATGACGACTACATGATTCGATTGCTATTATTTTTCACTGTCATTGAATCCTATTCCATTGGAACTATTTAATTTTCCGTTTGTAAAGACAAACCTTTTTCGAAGAGATAAACACGTCTCTTTCGAATTAAGTTCTCCACGACATTAAAATAATGATTGCGCCGTATCATGCGACTTTTTAATATTAAGTATCTTGAGACGGATAAAATAGTGTTTTAGAGCAAATATTTTGTTGATTCTTTAATGAACAATTCGATACTAGTTAAAGAATTTTTTAGTAATGATGATAATAATAAATTTATTGTAAAAAGAACCGGTGAAACTGCGTGTGACCACGAGGGAGGGGTGTAACAATAAACGGATTTACTCTCCGGAAGAAAGCTGGGGATCATCTAACAATTCCGATCAAGGACCCAGAGGCTGTGGCGGATTTCATATTTCTAAAAGAAGTTATTTAATAAATACATTTTGTTATCAATTTATTATTTCCAAAATAAATGGTAACTACTAAAATGACTCGAAATTCGAATTAATAATGACAGTAGTATTAATGACTCTCCCGCTCCTAGGATGGAGTTTTATAATCGTTTATGTCTTTGTTTTAATATCGTAAATTACGTCGTTCTGTCAATATGTGAATCAGTGGTATATAATCGATTATTTCACTTTATGCAGAGAGGCTAATCACGTTATCTTCACTCTTACTCCCTCTTCCGTTTATCTGATTATGCGCTTTCGATTTCTTCACGATTTCCCTTCCTGCTGCAACTCAAACCAAGTTCACAGATTGAGCCAGCCCCGCGTGGGATCACGACGCGACGTGCGAACTCAAAGCCTCGGCGTTCCTATTCCAAGACGGGCTTCTGAATAGGCGGGGATTGCCCTGCAATAAAACGCTAATTTACTGAGTGCACCAGTGTGAATTCAGAACTCGTATCGTGCTTATCTCACTTCGAATAGAAACGCAGTACCGGTATATTTGGTGAACAATATCTCTGACCTCGTTTGTACGATTCGCACTGAAGAAAAGGGAAAAAACGAGAAAAGTGACTGTCCAAAATGTGGCGGTGTTTCTTAAACTTTCTTGTGCATTTCGGGACTCTTCTTGCAGAGCACTCTACACAGGCGGCGGAACCTTCTACAACGAGACCACCGACTTCTACCACCCAGTCTAGTTCTCGTCCTCCGTGGTGGTGGACGTCGACCACTCAGACGACACCATGGTGGCAACAAAGTACTACACCACCGTCCACAACGGAATGGTGGGCTACTACCCAAATATCCACTGTGGTAAATAAAATCATTTTTTTCCTTAGCCCAGTTTTATTAATTTACACGATGTAATTTTGATGGGAGAAAAACTATTTCACAGTTATAAAAAGTATTGAAATGCAGTTATTACATGCATAACTTCAACTTATCCCATCCAGCGAGGCATTATCCCATCCACGATTTCACAATGAAAAACTCTGGAAATGAACGATATTATGTTTTGCTTGGATATTTATTTCATTTATGTTCACTTAAATTTTTTTATCAGTTTTAATTTTCTTTGATAAGTGAATTGCTAATTATAATTAGATAATGGTGTATTTTTTTACTTTAATGAAAAACAAAGTTATAGTCAACCAAAAAATATTTATTTGCCAAAACCAGCTTTCGATGGTGAACAGCCAAAGTGAATCACTGTTGAGAAAAATTAAATGTCTCAAAACTAGGGACTTTGGATTAGGTTTTTTTGACAAAATTATCGATGAAATTGTGTCCAGACAATTATAGTGGAGCATTTTACATGGTTGTTCTTTTGCAATTAAAAAGAATTTATTTATAAAAAATATTATATAATTAATAATCATTGCATATTTATTATACATTTTTAAAACACACCAAAAAAAATTAAACATGAAAGAACTGATTTCATAAAATGTGGCAGTGTTCAAGGGCATATCCAGCTCAAAACAAATGGTGGGGAAGATTTCTGAGTTCAACCTTTATCAAAGAGAATTGAATGCCATACCATAATACACACTAGCATTAAAAACCATATTTACTTAAAGAATCAATTTTTAAACAATAGTTTGTGAGGATTAGTTACAAATTTTTCAACTACTACTTTTACTAAATGTTTCATATGAAAAATTGGGTATCTACCTTAACTCATTGTCCCATCTTGCCCCACCCTACATCCTTGGCAATGTTTCTTATTCTCTTTTGTACATTTTAGAATGCTTTTTGGGCTAAATATATCTCAGCTATTCAACATTATAAAGAGTTATAAATATTTAGATTTTCCAATTTTCAAAATTTTCATGCAATACTTTCTTAAAAAATAAAAAGTTGTTGTTAGATTTCCCTTCTTAACATTAATAATTTTCAATTTTTAAACACTTGATTTTAAAATTTCAAAATTTACCAACTGGAGACCATGTGATTTAGTAAGAATAAAATATTAATGAGAAATCAGCTTATTGATTTAGGAATACCCAAATAGGGTCAATTTAAGTCACCAAATTTACATTAGGTTATGTCATGAATTCACAAATGGTGCTTTATTGACTCCTGAAATTTTCCACTTTTGTGCAGCGTAAAGTTATGTTAAAATATATAATGTTTTGGTTTGGGATTTCAAAAATTGCAATCCAACTATACCTCTTACATATAATTAATGTAAATCAAAATATTTTAATTGCAGGGACAGGGTATTGAAATGGGACCAGAAACCCCCTCAGCAGATCAGTGTGTCTCAGGGAATTACTATCCTGATCACGGGAATTGTCACAACTTCTTTGTGTGTGTGAATGGTGTGATGGTTCGTCAGGCTTGTGCTCCAGCCCTTGTTTGGAATCAAGAAAATTCCATGTGTGATTGGGAGTTCAACACTCCTTGCATGGATCGAACTCATGCAGGTGTGTATTGCAGGTTGACACAAAATAATTGAATATTATGATAATTTATATAGAAGAATTTTAAAAATGGCAAAATATTCTTTAATTTTTGTTTTTAATTATGAGAGCATTGATGAATAGAATAGATGAAAGTGTTATGTGCTTTTTTTGAACTTGTGTAGCATTAAAGAAAGCTGGTACAAATGAGCCTTGTACTGATGGCCCTTGGACAAATTATCCTGAAGACTGTTCTAAATATCTCTATTGTCAATGGGGACGCTATCAAGAGGGCCAGTGTGCCCCAGGACTGCACTGGAATAATGTAAGCGATTTCCATTCATTGATCCAATTTTTAAGAAGAAATAATTCTATGTAATAAAGAAATAATTTTTAATTTTATATTTTAATCATTTGATAATTATTTGAATAGTTTGTTTTTTACTTGAATTTTCTTGTATTTTGGAGATACTTTGACTGAATGGTAGACAGTTTTCTCTGCATACAGAGACTAATTTAGCTTCTTTCAATTTATTTAAATTTTATCATTATTTTAATTATTATTTAAATAAAATGATCTTCCTAATTCAAACTTTTTATCAATTCGTGTAAATAAACTTAATTGTCAAAAAAGCAGTTGCAAACTGCATATGACCACACAGGGGGTAATTAAGTTAATCTCTGGAAACAATCAAGAGACCCAGCAATTCTGATCAAGGACCCAAGGGCAGTGCTGGATTTAATATTTATAAAAGAAATTATTTTATAATTTTATATAAATTTATAATTTTATTCATCCTTCTTTTAACCAAGAGCAAATTTATTGTTTCTTCAATGAGCACACATATTTTCAGGAAGCTAAAATATGTGATTGGCCACCCAATGCTGGATGTGACAGCACTGGTCCAGCTACTCAGCCACCTGTCCCTGGATCTACAACAACATCACGTCCTGGAACAGTTACTGCCAGCACTACAAGTTATCCAGTTACTAAGCCCTCTACAGCGAAACCCACTACGTCTACTTCAGGGCCTCCAGATGGACCTGAACTCTCTGGTACAAAGACTTTTGCTCATACTACGCCCTGCAATGCTAGATCAAGATACAATCTCCCGATAAATTGCGATATTGTGAAAAATCTTTCAAAACTGTTTTCAAGTGATTACAATAAAATTTCTTACAATCTAAAGAACTCATAATTATTATTACCCCTCCAATTATCAATTAGAGGGACCCTGAAATGTTTTTGAATACTAATATTTACATCAAAATTTTATGGAATTGGATTATTACATGACAAAATATTATTATACCTCAGGTTATTAGAGACTGGGAGAAAGAAAGGTGTTTCAGCTATTACATTTATTTATTTGTTAATTAAATATTTACAGTTTGGTTCATTTAGTTTCATTGATGTAGAAAATGAGTAAAAGTTTTTATCTTGCAAATGTTTTATTCAGGTTTTCATTCAGAAATGGCTGCATGGATTTTAACTACAACAGTTGTATCGAATTTCATTTCCAACTTTTTAATACTAGGATAAATAAATATTTTGAGTAATGTTCTGTTTTTTATTTAAGGATATTTCAAAGTGGTGTGCTATTTTACAAATTGGGCCTGGTATAGACCAGGATCAGGAAAATATCTACCTGAAGACATTAATCCTGATCTCTGTACACACATTGTATATGGTTTTGCCGTACTTGACTATGAAAATCTCATCATTAAAGCTCATGATTCTTGGGCAGACTTTGATAACAGTAAGTTTAATTTTAGTTCACAAAATACTTTTCAAACATAAGTCAAAAATACTGAATTGTTTGTCAGGAAAGTAATATTTATTTTTTGAATGCATCTATCACATCTATACATTTTTATTAGAGCATTATTATTAAGAATGTGTATCTGACCAGGTAATTTCATTATACCAAGTCTATCAAGATCTTAAAAAATAAGGGGAACTAATATAATGATACTCATAATATGAAAGACACATTCTTTTTACGAGACATTACTTAAATATATTAATGTAACAGTTCAGCTACTTCTAAAAAGTACAGTGAAAATGCTGTAAAATTATCATTTGAGTATCAATGTATGCGTATCAATGAGTGGTATTATGAAAACGATCTAATTTTTATCTTAATAATGTTTTCCTACCGAACCTACACAAAGATACCTCAGTACATCATATAGGACAAAAGCACATTTTTACTGAAATGTATTCATCTGTATGTTCTAACCAATGAATATATTCTTTTGGATACTTAAATAATGTACTTAAACTGTCCTTTTGATATTAATAAACTAAATTTTAATTTTTAAGATGGAATATAGAAATTTTAAAATTCTAAACAATTGAAATATATGATTATTTTCTCAGGATTCTATGAAAGAGTTGTTGCGTTTAAAAAGAAAGGAAAGAAGGTGTCTTTAGCAATAGGTGGTTGGAATGATTCTGCTGGAGATAAATACAGTCGTCTAGTTAACAGTCCTTCCGCTCGCAGAAGATTCATCCAGCATGTCTTGGACTTCTTAGAAAAATACAACTTTGATGGATTGGACTTGGATTGGGAATATCCTGTGTGTTGGCAAGTATGTAAAAGAAATTCATAAAATATCAAATTTTACTGTTTTATGTGATTACATTCATGTAGGAAAATAAATATGTCAATTTTTTATCTTTAATTACATTTCACCCCTTTAATGTGTTTTACTTCAAGGCAAGTTCAAATAATTTTAAGTATATTGTTTTGTTGTAATAAATTATTTTCCATGGAAATCATCAATTTAAGGTCTTTATTCAAAGACATTTCAGTGTGTGTGCATGTTCACAAATTTCTGTGGGTAAGAGTGAGAATTTGCCTGTTCTTTATTTTAAATTTATTTACTTGTATTAATCAAAGAAAGATGTGATGAGCTCAGTGCACTTATTGTTTTAGATAAGCTTAGAAACCACCATCACATTCTATATAAAAATATTCAGGTATACTTTTGATTTGAAAAGACTTATAACAAAAGATTTTTCCTTTAAGTTTAAATGTAGGTGCCCCTAAACAATACTTCATCTTATTCATCATATCATGTGATGAGATTAACTTAACACTGTTTCTAGGTTGACTGCAGCAAGGGACCTCCTTCAGATAAGGCTGCTTTTGGTGATTTTGTCAGGGAATTACATGCAGCATTTGCTCCACGAGGATTGCTTCTGTCGGCAGCGGTCTCTCCTAGCAAGACTGTTGTGGATGCAGGTAAGTAATGGGAGTACAGGTCATATATTTTTTTTATATGTTCAGTGTTTGATAATCTCTTTTTATTAAGGCTATGATGTGCCAGCCCTTGGTGAAAGTCTTGACTGGGTTGCTGTTATGACTTATGATTATCATGGACAATGGGACAAGAAGACTGGTCATGTAGCCCCACTGTATTTCCACCCTGAAGATGATTTTAGCTATTTCAATGCTGTGAGTATAGCCTTTTAAATAATCAAATAAATTCAGAAAAATTCTAAACATAATTATTGAATTGTGTGAGTGACATTAGCAATACAATAAATTAATTTTTTTCAGTTATTGTTAAAGTTAAAAATATATTTGTGTGAGGAGTATATTTGTGTCTGGAACATTATCCCAATCATCAGCTGAGTATAACAGAAATTCCACTATTCATACAACTTGATGCTGTTCTATCAAATTTTCAACTTCAAAATTTCTTCAAAGAATTCATTTGGGATTAAAAGTTTTGGAACCAAGTAATTTCCCAAATGTTAAGTTCTATCTGTTTGTAAAGTGATCTTAATAATTTTTCTTCTTGAAGTTAATATTCTTCTTGCTAATATGCTTCTAAATTGTATGGTATAAAGAATTCATAGTCAAGAATTCATTTAATGAGTGTGGAAAAATCTCATTATTATTTTTCTTCTCCAGAATTATTCAATTAATTATTGGATTCAAGAAGGAGTACCTCGTCGTAAGATAGTAATGGGGATGCCCATGTATGGTCAGTCTTTTCAATTGGCTCAAGCCTCAGTGAATGGACTAAATGCAGCAGCACCTGGCCCAGGACAAGCTGGAGCTTACACAAGGGCAGCAGGATTCCTGGCATATTATGAGGCATGTATCATGTGACTGGGGCTCATTCAAGATTTTCATTTGAGTGAGGGCTTGGATGTTAAATCTTTGAAATTAAACTTTGATAGTTTTACAATAAAATTAAAACAAATTTTAAAAATTAAATGATTTAACAATATTAAGGTTAATTTAAGATATCATGATACCAGATTAAATATATTTAAAATTTTAAATCATATTCAAGAAATCCTTCTTTTTTTATTTACTTACATGGTATGATAATGTAAATGATTTTAAAATTTGGAGGATTCCAAGCTTCAAATCCTTGATCTAGTTGAGTGACCATTTGCAAGTAAAATAATATGTACGAATACAGAGTATGAGAGTTTTTGGTAAAGTTGAAAATTTTGTTTTTTTATTTTGATTAAAACAGTTGTTTTTGATATTTAACTTTTTTAAATTTAAAGCAATTTACTTCAATGATCTTTTTGTAAAATTTGATCTTAAAATCTTGTATCATAAAAATGATAAAAAAAAAGAAGAATTTCTATAAATATTGTAGTATTAGTATATTTTGATCAAGAAGTAAGTTATAATATTGAAGAGATAAATGGTTGTAATTGAAAATACAAATATGAATGAATATATGTCTCAATTTTACATTATAAGAGATGTGATTAATATTTAATGTGGTGAATAAATAGAATGTTAAGACCTTAAAATTCCCATCCACTACACACTCAGTAATCGAGATCCAAAGTCAACCAGCAAAGTTAATTAATTCAGAGTAGTCATTGCCACAATTTGATTAAATAAAATCTTCTTGCAGATATGTGACAGAGTTTTGAATCAAGGCTGGACAGTAGTGCAGGATGCAGAACGTAGAATGGGCCCTTATGCTTTCAAGGGCAATCAGTGGGTTGGCTTTGATGATATTGATATGATTGAACTCAAGGTAATGTAAATATATCATTGATTAAAAAATCTGTTACTAAATAATTAACTATAAAAAAATCAATAAAAGAAACAAAAAGATTAGAAATATTACTTTGTGTTTTTTGTTTCTCAGTCTAAGTATATTCGAGAGAATGATCTGGGTGGTGGTATGATATGGGCATTAGATTTGGATGATTTCCGAGGACTCTGTGGACAAGGTTCCCATCCATTACTTAACACTATCAGAAGAGTTTTAGCTGATCCTCCAGGACCTACTGATATAAGTAAGTTAGCCAGAAAGAATCTAACTTAACCAAAATTAGTAAAGTTGTGCACAGAATATGCTACAAAAGGCCATTATAACACATATGAATTAAAAGTACCTAATAAATTTGTTTTGGTTCTTTCTCTAATGTAAATTCAGAATAAAACTTACTGAACTATGTGATTGAATACTCTCCAATTTACACTACTGTTGATTATGATAAACTTAATCACTTCAGTGGCCATATTATAAAGGCATAAACCTAAAAAAAAATCACTTTATTTGGACTGTCTGTATTTCACTCAATTTGGAATCATTGATTTCAGCCACAGCACGACCTGTTGTGCCTCCTGGAGGAAGTGGTGGAAGTGGAGAAGGTAGCGGGACAATTGGATCCACCAAATATCCTCCAGTTGCAGCAACAACGCCGAAGCCAACACAACCAGGGACTTCCACTACATTTAGACCCAGTGCTTCTGGAGAATATAAGATGGTTTGCTATTTCACCAACTGGGCATGGTATAGGTGAGTGAAAAAATATAGAAATATAAAAAGTTTTAGATAAAAAAACATTCTATTTTGAGTGAGTATTAAATAACTTTTTGTATTATGACATTAATATACAACATTTCCTTACAGACAAGGAAATGGGAAATATCTTCCCAGTGATATAGATCCTGAATTGTGCACCCACATTGTTTATGGATTTGCTGTTTTGGATGGTGATCAACTTACCATCAAACCCCATGATTCATGGGCAGATATTGATAACAGTAGGTATACATTACTGACATAGCAAGTTAAATGAATGACTATGATTGATAAAATTAAAAACCTGTTTGAAAAAATATACCTTACAATTGGAACACATTTCAAGGGGTGTACCATTATTTTGGGGGGATGCCGATTGAAATAGACTAAAAAAGAAGGAAATGTTCCTTGACATGCATATCAACTGAATAATGCAAGTTATTTGAAGCTTCCTGATAAATAAAGATTCGCTGTTCACAATTCATTTGTAAAAAGAATCTAGAGAAAAAAGGAATAAACTGAAAATAACAATGCTTTCTTGATCTCACTATAGATTTTTATGAAAAGGTGATTGCTTACAAAAAGTATGGCATCAAAGTCCTCATTGCTATTGGAGGATGGAATGATTCTGCCGGAGATAAGTATAGTCGACTAGTTAATAGCCCATCAGCACGGACACGTTTTGTGAAAACCGTTCTGGATTTCATTGAAAGATATGGGTTCGATGGATTGGATCTCGATTGGGAATATCCAGTATGTTGGCAAGTTGATTGCAACAAGGGATCACCATGTGACAAAGAAGGTTTTGCTGATCTAGTTAGAGAATTACGGCAGGCATTCCAACCAAAGGGCCTGCTTCTATCTTCTGCTGTGTCTCCAAGCAAAAAAGTCATGGATGCAGGTACATCAAAACAGATTCTTCATTTAAAATATATGTCTAAAGAATATAAATTATTCAATAACTTTTGTTTATCCCCTCTTTATTTTATCTGAGCATTTTCATGGTTACTTTTTATATGATGACTTTATTGAAATATATTTTTGTAGGTTATGATATTCCAACACTATCTGATAATTTGGACTGGATTGCTGTTATGACATATGATTATCATGGACAGTGGGATAAGAAAACTGGACATGCTTCACCTATGTTCCAGCATCCTGAGGATTGGGATACAACATTCAATTCAGTAAGTAGTTTTTGAGATAAATATGAAAAGAAATATATTGCTTTCCATTCATATCTTGTTTTAATATCTTTAATTATAACTAAGCATTTTTCTTTTAAAACATAGAATTTCACAATGCACTATTGGATAGAACAAGGTGCAGACCCTAAAAAACTTGTGATGGGTATGCCAATGTACGGACAGTCATTTTCTTTAGCAGACAGTTCAGAGCATGGTCTAAATGCCCCTACTTATGGTGGAGGCGAAGCTGGTGAGCAAACAAGAGCCCGAGGATTTTTGTCATATTATGAGGTGATTGAAAGAAATGAATGTTCAATTTATTTTCCTGTATTGAGAAAATAAAATGTTATTGAACTTTTCAGATATGTGATCGAATCAAAAACCGAGGATGGAATGTTGTTAGAGATCCAAAGGGACGCATTGGACCTTATGCATACAAAGGTGACCAGTGGGTTTCATTTGATGATGTAGCTCAAATCAGATACAAATCAGGTTATATAAAGCGAATGAATCTGGGTGGAGCTATGATCTGGGCTCTCGATTTGGACGACTTTAGAAACTTATGTGACTGTGAACCACATCCTTTATTGCGGACGATCAATCGAGTGCTGCGTGGCTATCCCAGATCATCAGCCAATTGTTTCATTCGTGCAACTGATGGACCACAAGGGCAAAGTAAGATTCTTTGTCTTGTTATTTCATTACAACTTTGTAACTTGCGTAGAAGTTTCTAGATGTTTGTTCTCTTAAAGCATAGAATAATTTCTTTTCTTGATCTAAGGTACTTACTTCTATTTTTCTTATTAAATTTATGATCTTTAATTTTTCAGTGCTCATGGTACAATTGTGTTTCCCAATTCAAACATTAAACCTGTTGGGTACTTTGATTTATGATTGAATACCTAAACTTCCAAAGTTTTTTGACTGAAAGTTGTTCCATATTTGTCATTAGGTTAATATTATCTTGAGAAAAGATAAATATTAATCAAACTATAGGCTTTTGCATCCAGAATCAACATATACTCAGCCTTCCTGGGACACACTACTTCTTAGTAAACAGAACTACCTCTAAAAAAATTAGTGGAAGTGCTAACTACTAGAAGCAATGTGTTCTGGATAGCCAAGTACTTAAATATTGATCAAGTTTAAAAAATTAACAGTATTTACCATTTGCTCTTTCACTGACTTCTTTTTTTAATGAGACTCATTAACAATCATTGTGTCTCAGGACCGGAAGATAATCGTGTGCATACCACCACTGTGAGTGTTGCAAGGCCTACATCTATTGCACCTATCAGTCCAATCATAAATGAGCCAACTGCTGGATCATGTAGCGGCAGCCAAATATTTATTTCTCATCCTACAGATTGTAGCAAGTATTATATTTGTCAGTATGGTCAACTTCTGGAGCAAAGATGTCCAGAGAACCTGAAATGGAATCAGGTAAAGTATATACTAATAGTTTTCTACAGGTGGGAACAGAATAAGACAGAATAGGCCTGCGGTGGATTAAATCTCCTTTTAAACATTCAAGTCAGTGAGATATCAGAAAATTAAACAGTTTGTAACAACAGATCAAGATGTTTAAATTTACCTTTGAAACAAGGGGTGCACCAAACTAGGTATTAATACATTGTTAACTTATTATTCTTTATATTATGTTTCAGTTATATTATACCATGTTACTGTAGGATTTAAGACAAGGGTCATACCTCAAACCTATAGTGTTATATTGATTTTCAACGTTGTTTGTAACATGTTTCGTGTTTCTTAATATAAAAGATAGAAATAATGATTAATTTAATAAATGATACAAAAATAATCATTTAATGAAAAAAGAATTTTTCAAATATGATATACGAGTATAACATTTAAAAGTGAATGTTATGTTATTTTATAAATATATTGTTCTAAGTTCTAAGAAGTTATAAAGTTCTAGGAAATTTTATATATTTTTAGGAAACAGAGAGTAGATACGGCTTACATAGCCTGAGTCTTCAATCTGGTTAAAATCAGTCAAAATAATTTTCAATTGGGTTTTCCCATTCATGATTGCTTTTATGACTGTGAAGTTCTGAGATTAATATTATTCCTTGTTTAGGATCACTGTGACTGGCCAGAAAATACAGATTGCACCAACAAACCACCTGCTCCTGCTCCCACAACAACTATGTCTCCAACAAAATATCCTCCTGTAACTATGACCACAACAACTGAAGTCATGCCAAAGCCTACTTCAAGACCACCAGGTTCAAGTAATAGTGGTTACAAAGTGGTTTGTTATTTCACAAACTGGGCATGGTACAGACAAGGTGCTGGTAAATACTTACCATCAGATATAGATTTGTCTCTGTGCACACATATTGCTTATGGCTTTGC
Source organism: Laupala kohalensis (assembly GCA_002313205.1). Classification (NCBI taxonomy): domain Eukaryota; kingdom Metazoa; phylum Arthropoda; class Insecta; order Orthoptera; family Trigonidiidae; genus Laupala; species Laupala kohalensis. The sequence goes on from NNCF01129390.1 coordinate 368,000, forward strand.
TGTTCTTGATGGAAGTACGTTGACGATAAAAACTCATGATTCATGGGCTGACATTGACAATGGTAAGTGCATTGTAAGTAATTATTAATTGACAATACTACAGCAGACTAAAAAATCACAAATGGTTATTATTTCTATATGGTTATATTTTATATCTCTTATGAAGAGGTAGGGTAAAATATTAACGGAGAGATGTCGGCTCTCCACTTACATTGTTCTCCCGGGACAAGTTTCAGGAACTTTGCTCCCATAATCAATTCCTACCAACTGTTCTTGCACTCCTACAGTAGCTAGTGAAATTTTGAAATTTAATTTCAGAGTTCTACAATTTGAACTTGAACATGATCACAACACATGAAATATTATTTTTTCTTTCTTTTTACAGATTTCTATCGCAAAGTCACAGATTTGAAAGAAAAAGGTATAAAAGTGGTGATAGCAATAGGAGGTTGGAATGATTCAGCAGGAAATAAATATAGTAGGTTGGTAAATAATCCATCAGCACGGGCAAAGTTTATAGAAAATGTTCTCAAATTTATTGAGAAATATAACTTTGATGGACTTGATCTTGATTGGGAATACCCAGTTTGTTGGCAGGTTAGTGAATCCTCGTATTTCTAAAATTTATTTTAGCATTCAGAAGTAACCACAAGTACAGAAGTTTCTACTGAGTCCATGCACTTATAATCTGAAATTTTCAAGGAAAGAGATGAGAATAAATTGTGGAATTTGACTTACACTAGTCATTTATAACAAAAAATGAGTGTTTTTGTTTTTCTTTCCTAAGTTTGATGTATTTATTGTGTCAAATGAATTTCAGGAACACTATCAATATGCATATATTTTTTAATTGATCACTCAATAATAACAACTTAATTTTAATAACTTAATGATGTTGTGAATTCCTGTATTTTGTTTTGTAGTATTTAAAGTTATTAATTACACTATAATTGATGAATTCCCAAGTCTCTTTTCTACATTGTAGCACATCTCTTTTACTGAGATTGATAACTGTTCAGAAGTACTAAAAAGTGCTCTTTGAAACGTCTCATTAAAAACAAAACTCTTACTTCCCTTTACCACTCTGGTACATTTCTGGATGGAATGGAAATTTGTTTTTTAGAAAGTAAGCTCTGGTTATATGTAGATCTCCTTTATTTAATTCTTATACTATTTTTATTGCTCTTTCAATATTATTCTTCCTTTATTGTCCTTTATTAATTAATGTATTTCCATTTATTAATGTACTTGATCATATAAGATCTGCTACAAACATTTTTCAGGTGGATTGCAGTAAAGGTCCACCCTCAGATAAGGATGGTTTTGCAGCATTAGTTCGAGAACTTAGTGAAGCTTTCCGTCCAAAAGGACTGTTATTGTCCTCTGCAGTATCACCCAGTAAGGCTGTCATTGATGCAGGTAAATTATTATTTCATTTCTTATCATTGACTGATATATTTATGAATTACAGTACCAGTCTTAGTCATCACAACATCCTATTTGAAGTTTATGTAGTACCTTCATTGCCATGAAGTTTATGTAGTACCATCATATATTATTCATTTGACACAATATATATAAAAATAATTTATAATATATGCATAAAATATTTTTAATATTTTTATTACATTTGAAGAAAAAATTGCTTTCTAGTGCCTCCTACTATACTTTGCTGGGGCATTAGAACAGTGCAGTCAGGTCTATACTGGGTGTACAATCTTTGTTTACTTAAGTTCATAATTTTTGTACACCCTTGTACTACTAAACTTTATATTAGGTTTATGATTTTTCTCGTTTCTCTTAGAGTACTTCATCCCCTTGACAATGCTCCTCCCTTTTTTCCAGAGCACTAATAAGCTTATGTTCCTCCATGTGGTGATATGCACTTTGATCTGTAATTGTTTTTTGAATGAGAAGTATATTTTTTATTAATTTAATGATAATGATATTTTCTTCTGAAGGATATGATGTTCCTACTATGTCTAAGTATATGGATTGGATAGCAGTCATGACTTATGATTTCCATGGTCATTGGGATAAGCAAACAGGACATGTTGCACCATTGTATTATTACCCAGGAGATAAATATGATTATTTCAATTCAGTAAGATTAAAATTAAACATAATTCGATTAATTCTATTTATTCCTCCTTATTCTAAAAAACAGACAAACATTTATTTACCTGATTGATGTTCCAGAATTATACAATGCATTATTGGATAGAGAAGGGAGCTGATAAGCGTAAATTAATAATGGGAATGCCAATGTATGGCCAATCATTTTCTTTGGCTGATGCTTCTGAACATGGTCTCAATGCAAAGTCATATGGCCCAGGAGAAGCTGGGGAATTCACACGTGCTGGTGGATTTATGGCTTACTATGAGGTACTGTTTTATTTTCCACTTTAAATTTTTGATGACTTTTAATCTCATGTTATACAATTCATGTGGTTGTAGTAATTATTGAAATTATCTTAATTCGTTCATTAAATGAGTCATTTAGATTGATTCCTTTTTTTATCTGTGAAGATTTGTCACAATATCAAAAATGGAGGTTGGACTGCAGTAAGAGATCCAGAGGGTCGAATTGGACCATATGCTTACCATGGCAATCAATGGGTATCTTACGATGATGTTGAAGATATTAGAAGGAAGGTAAGATTTCTGATTGTGTTATGTCATTTTCTTGTTTGTGATATGGTAATGTTTATTAAGAAATGGCAATTGAAATATACTTGTTTTATTCTAATATCTACTGAATGACATTTTTCTCCCCTTTTTTTCTAGTCGCGATTCGTAAGAAGTCTTGGATTGGGAGGTGGTATGATTTGGGCACTTGACTTGGATGACTTCCGTAACCGCTGTGGATGTGGTACTTATCCTCTTCTACGGACTATTAATAGTGAACTGCGAGGTATTTCAGCAAATACTCGCAACTGTGCATAATTTAAGGAACATTATTGAAGTGTGACTAGGAACATTTTAATTATACTTCATTGCTCACCATACATTCTGTTTATGAGAGACCATCATTTGTGAATTTCAAAGTAATTTCAATAATTTGATATTGAATTTATTGTAAGTCAAACAAAACTAATCTATCTTCAAATATTTGAAATTTGTAATGTGTTAAAAGATGTGTGTGAACATGAATTCATCCTGTATGTATTAGTATTGCTATGGATCAAACAATACATTTTTTTATTGTAAAATTCTTATAAATTTCTTGTAAAGCAAGTTTACCTGCAATTCGAATCCTCCATATTTGTGTCAATTCTTCCTAAATGTCACCTTCATTATAGTTGTCAACATCATCAAGAATCACTTGGACACAACTGAGAGGAAGATTATCTTTACTTGATCTTTCATTTGCCTGTATTACTTGGCCATATCTTGCACCCCCAAGGGGACTTTGATGTCGACATGAGCCGTAAAGCCCCACAAAAAAAAACAACATATCTTGCAGTAAGCCAATGGGAACCATGTGAGGTGCTTGTAAATAGTGGTTGCACTAAAACTCCACCACTGCCACTAAAATCTGTACATGTGTCTCAGGAACATCTAACATATGCCACAGACCAAACATAAACTCAGTCTTTCATTGACATTGTTTGTGTTTTGATAGCTCATTTGACCTGTTTTGAGTTCTGTTGAGTGTTTGTGTTTTTTATTTTTGTGTTTTGGGAGTAATATTAGAAGTTATATAAGGTGACATGACAGGGAGAAGACATGAGATGAAGGGAACTTCAAAAATTAACAAAATGACAAAATGAAATAACTAAACAAACTAATTTGCAACAAAATAAATGCAGAAGACCGAATTCACACAATGAAACAAAATCATGTATTTGGAAACTTTGCTCACGGATGAAGTTTTCCTGTTGTCCTCTTATTCCTTTTCCTGTTGTCCTTGATTTTCTATACAAACACAAATATAATTGTTAACATTGCCCAATAATACTTTTAAAGAATTTATGCATTTTCTCAGAGAGAGGAAATGGTAGAGGATGATTTATAGATTCCAGTATTTGTAAAATATTCTCTCAATATTCTTGTAATGAAAGTACAAATATTTCATCATATCATATTTGAAGAAGTGTGTGGTATGCAGTCTGAAAAGGTATCTGCACAGTCATACTGCCCCTTTCATTGACAAAGGTTAACCTTTAGGTATCTCCCTACTCATATCCACATTCTGAAAAATAACCAATAAAATTTTCTTGTGAACTAACTTACCTAAAACGCACTGAAATATAGCTGCACTTCCATCCGCACTCCAACAGCAACTTGATACTCATCTCTCATAAGTTTAGTGCATTTGATTTCTTGAATACAGTATAAGTAAATTGTATGTTTACATTTTTTTAAATTTCTCTCTCTTATACCTAACTTATGACAAAAGATGTTCTTTTAAGAAATGTTTTTTGCTGTTTAGATGGAGTTGTAATTTTGATTAGTTTACATCATGGTTAAAAATGATCCATTTGATAAAATATGTGTTAGTATGACTCAATATTAATTATTTGACCTTTTATTGGTAGATTCTGCTGTGCTAATTTAATCAGTAGGCACAGAGAACTGATTTTTTATCAATTCCAAAATTAATGGGGGACAGGGAAAATATCCCCTCATCCCCCAATATATAACCTTATTTATATATTTAACATCAATAGGTAAAGCTGACTCTTGAAAATGTATGTCGATTATACAATAATAAAAAAATTACACAAGAAATGTATCAATGCCATCTTCGTACTATAAGGAAAAGAAGACACGATTTTTAGGGGTTAGGGAGGAAGAAACTACAAGAGAGTGCCACTATATGCTTTGACATCTATTTAGCATTATCTCTTCATCACATTGTGAGGAGCCTGTAAAACTCTGTAGTAGGGAGTCTCAAACTCATGAACACACCCTCTCAGCTTTAGGAGGCAGGTGAGATATATCTGATATATTAATTTTTTCCTAATTTTTTTATTTTCATTATCAGTATCTAAATTTCAAATGATTAAAATATTCCTTTAAAAATTTTGGAATGTGATTTATGACACTTTATCTAATATCCTTTTATTCTGCTGCGTAATCAGTTGTAACTCTCAGGATTATTGGCTATTAATATCTGGTTTTTTATCATGGAGACTTCACCTTCTATGTAGTTTAGGATATGTTTGAAATTAATAATTGTAAATTGTGGAATTTATAGACGGCTTATGCAATTAGCAAAATAATCCCAAGAAATTTAAATAAAATTAATTTATCATCATAAAACACTTAAAAACTATATGACCTAGAAAAGGGTGATTTACTCTCTAGAAACAAGCAAAGAGACCATTCCATCCATTCCAATTCAGAGCCAAAAGGCAGAAGCAGACTTAATATTCCTAAAAGAAGTATTAATACATGCAAGATGTAGTAATTATTTATTTCCTAAAATAAATTGTAGCTATTAAAACTAGTCAAAATTCATGATAAATAATAACAATGACATAAGTGACATTCCCACCCCTAGATAAAAGCCTATAATAAATAAATATCTCTCCACCCTTATGAAAAATGTGGAAAAAACCTGGGCTGGGATGGGGCTACAGAGATAAAGTATGCGAAGGTTGAATACAGATAGAAACTATTATGAATAATAAGAAACAATAACCATACACAAATATAATTTGTGATTGAGATAGTTAATAATAAGATTACTATAGCAATGGTGTCATTAAGAATAAGAGGAATTAAAATCATATAACATTAAGCAGACAAAGAAATTAATAGAGTATTCTAACTCTTATTAACTTCATTTATTCAACTTTATAAATTCTTTAACATTATCTCTGGTTTTCCTTCCAGTGGTGGCTGATTTTCCTTGGGTGGGAATGTCATTAACACTTTTGTTTTATTAATCTCAAATTTTTACTGCATGTAATATCTACAATTCATTTTGGGATAATAAATTAATAACAGTACATATTTATTAAATAATTTCTTTTATAAATATTAAATCTGCCACTGCTCTTGGACCCTTGATTGGAATTGATGGGATGGTCCCATACTTGTTTCCAGAGAGTAAGGGCCACTGTTACAAGGCAGAGTTAACACCCATCTAACTGACGGGATAGCTAGCCTGGACCGTCCGAGCCTAACTAAGTCAGTTTATCATCCCCAACGTGGTCACATGTAGTTAGCAACTGCTTTTTTGACAATAAAGTTTATTTAGTTATTTATAGAAGCAATGGAACCATAAAAGGAAGTTTTTTTACTGCAGATTAGAAGAGGTTCAATTTTTTAATATCTTTTACATTTTTGGGAAGTGAATTATACTAAACAATTCCTGAATAATATAGTCCTTTTTGCTATGAGGGGTCATCACAGACAATGAATATTAGCCTTGTTATGAAGTACTGTTCATAAACCAGACTGGCTGGTCTTCTAAAGCAAGGGCGAGATTTCAGTAATTCAGTCTTGTCAAACACAACTGTTTCGTAATAGCAAGGAAGAGTTGGAATATTTCATTTCCTAAAGCAGCACTGTCGAACTTAACTTAGGTCAGTATTACCCAGTCATATTACTATATCATATATCTATGATGAAAGATATGATCAAAGATTTTCTCAACGAGAACCTATGTCATAGATATATGATCATAGTTGAACTATGATCCATAATGAAAGCTTGTGTATTATATAGTTATATCTTTGATCATACATCTTTAATCATAGGTATATGACAAAGAAATATGACAGTGTAACACTGACCTTAGGCTGCGGGATATTTTCTATACACCATCGATCAATCAAACCAGCACAGAATGAGATTTGACCAAATGTTTTCCGAAGAGTACACTAATGGGTCATATTTATTTATTTGTAACATGATATTTTGAGTCTCAAATTTATATTACTTCATATTGGAAAAATTAAATAGTATATTTCTTCATTTTCTTTATTTTAAATTGATAGTAATATTTAATATTACAATAAAATGTTTTCATATGGTAATGCATGATGGGGTAACAATTTTTTGTATTTTCTCTTACGAGTTATGCCATGATAAATATTAACTATGACAGCATAGATTTATAACACGAAGTCGAACTCCCCAACGTTTGATGAAAATTTTTATGTAAAACGTACTGAAAACTTGGTCATAAATAAAGTTATGCAGACCACAAGTTAGATAGCAGTGCACTAAACCTAGAGCTCTAAAAAAAAGAGAAGCCCTTTATAGACTTACTAAACCAAGGTTAACACGAATTTAGGGGGTGATTTTTACATATTATATCCGAACTATGCCCTTTTGTATTCTGAAAGTTAGGATGCTCTTGAGCGGAGTGTCCCCATAAGGAAGAAGGGAAAAATATTACGACCATTTTTTAAATTCTAAAAACGGGGAGGGGGAACCTCAGGACTGATTTTCAGAGGGTTCTGGATGTACCAAATTTGTGATAAAGAACCACTGCTCGATTGTCAAACGACCATGACGAAGAGGAAGGGTTACAATCTTTCGTCACCATAGATCCAGACTCCAGAATGGAGTTGTGAAGTCGCACTGGGTGAATGGTATGGAAGGCAGTTTATAAATGTCAATACTAATTGCGTCTCGCTCTTTGCATTCGGAGTCTCTAACAATCCTTGTAATATTTTAAGGATGGCGATGGACGTCAGCGAGAAGTGGCGACGAGCCACGTCCGTCGAGTTTTGTTTATGAAATGTGATATCAATTGTCACCACTTGTGTATGTTTGGTCCATGTTGCCAACATCTGCGGGTGAAAACAAGTTTGCTCAAAGTGTATGAAGATATACCGCATTATGAACTAGTATCTTTATTGGAAACTTTGTATTTAAATTGGTATGGAAATATTCAATTTTACGCTCATGGTTTATCTGTGGAGGAAGAATATCTGACGGCAAATCACGTGACGTAATTCTGTTTATAGAAATGGCAAACCATTATGATGTTCCCTCTTGGTATGTTTCTTTATTTGTTAATAGTGTTTTTACCATTATTTCTTTTTCGGCTTTTTGAAACATTGACTCAGCGTGATTTCAAAATTATTTTTCAACTCATCAACCTAATGAAATTTGAGATAGAGAGAGTTTAGCAGGAAGATTTGAGGGTTATGTTGTATGTTGACAATTTTTATCATTATAGGGCAGGGAAACCTCCTGTCGGACTTCATTTAGATGTTTTGAAGGAAGATAAGTTGATTCAAGTTAGTGCTTTTCTGTACTGAAACTTATTGTACATTCATGCAATGCTTATTTGTGATGCACTCGTTCCTAATTTTATTCTTGGATCGTTCATTTTACAGAAGTTGATGATAGATGAGAAGAAATGTTACTTATTTGGTCGTAACCCACAATTGAATGACTTTTGTATAGACCATGCTTCATGTTCACGAGTTCATGCTGCCCTCGTATATCACAAGCAGCTTAATCGTGCATTTCTTGTAGACTTGGGCAGCAGTAAGTAATTTTCTTTACATCTTTGTTTTGTTTTATAAGCATATTATATGTTGTATGTTAATTTTATTTTTTTATGTTAGCTCATGGAACATATATTGGATCTATGCGCCTTGAGTCACAGAAGCCTACACAGTTACCAATAGATAGTACATTTCATTTTGGAGCATCCACTCGTTATTACATTATAAGGGAGAGGCCACAAACAGGATCTCGACCTATTATTGAAGAACTGGAAAAGAATTCAGAAGAAGCTGAAGGTGGTTTACTAGGGCTTCCAGAAACAGAGACAGAGCTGGATGTAAGTGTTCATTCTCTCTTGCTTCTTAAATGTTACAGCTGTAAAAAAAAATTCCCGGATTTTGAGTATGTAGAATAATTTATAACAAAATGACACTAAGAACATAGGAAATATTAATAATTAAAATATAGGATTTTTGTGTGATTACTTAAATTTAATTTTTCCGTAGTTAATTGTATATCTCATGAAGTTATGGATTCAAAATAGTAAGTAGTAAAGAAAAATTGATTTTGGTCTATTACAGAACTTAACAGAATTTAATACTGCACACAATCGACGCATCTCTATGTTAGGGATTCCTGATGAAGAGATTCGTCCCACTTCAAGGAAGCGTAAGAAGAAACTTCTTACATTTAGTGAAGAAGAAGAAGTTATCAATCCTGAGGATGTTGATCCTTCTGTTGGGCGTTTTCGGAATATGGTGCATACCACTGTTATACCTACCAAGGTAAATGTAGTACCAAGATACAGTTATTCCTTTAGTGTGGAAATTTGTTCTTTCTTCCTCATTTTATGTTATGTGTGTTGAACTATAACTAATGAATTATAATTTTACCCATTTTTTAATTCAATTTATCAAGTAAAATATCTGGAATAGTTTCTTAAGTCTTGTATCACACTCTAATTGTTGTGATATTTTTTTATTGAAGTTTCCAATTCTTCAATAGTTATAGTATAGACCTATCTGGGAATCTAGCTGTCAAAGGATCCAGTCCTTCAACAAATACAAAGCTCGATATACTACTGTTCTAGTATGCATCGTTTGTGAGCATAGTTGTTAGTAGTAAAGTGAATAATTTAACATGACCAATCTCTATTGGACCTGGATAAATCTGAAAAATTGAATTACTCTTGTGATGGGTTATTATAATTTTTCATACTTCAGAACTATACATAAAATTAGAATATTTTCTTCTGAGTTATACTCCTCATTATATGACTGATATCATCATTATGTGTTTAAAAATAATGAAGGTGTGGTTATATAGTAATTGTTTTGTAAATAAATAGCATCTGTTGGTCCTGAAAATAGATGGCAATAATTTAATCAAATTACTTGTTAATTGATTATGCTTTTGATTGATTTAATTAATTGTTCGATAATTTCCTGTACATCAATTGATACATTTTTTCAGTTTTTTCTTAGAAAGAATGTTAACTTTTTAACTATGATAAAAAAATAATGAAAATTTGGCAAATTAAATTCTTTAAAATTTCTTAATTTTACAAAATTAGTATGATTAGAATCTGTCGAAACTAAAGTTATGAGATATGAAATTGAATTGAAAGGGACATTTAATTGAAATTAATTATGGCCACTCCAGAAAAGGCTTCTTACTCATCATCTTAAAAATTGTTGAATGTCTCTGTTGTTATGTTTTAAGACAGAGTCGAGAAATTAAATTTAAAGAAAATGAAATTGTTTAACTTCTTCAATAATTTTAATAAATAAAAATAATATTAAACTACAGTTCTCTATAAGTTCAAAAATGAATTTAAATACTCTTCTTAATCAGATATTGACTGAAATTATTTAATTAGTGATTAACATTAATCAATTATTTCTACTGATTAGTCAAACGATTATGTTTTGGCCTTTTGATTAATCAATAATTGATTAATTGGTTATTGGTGCTGAAGTTTTTGCCTCTAGTCCTCGGTTTTGACAATTTTGTTGCTTTTGTAACAATAGCATGTAGGTAGTCATGTCTAGTATTGCTAATAATCTTAAAAGCCAAAGCGAATCAATAATTGCTGAGGTATAGAGGAAGCTAAGCAGAAATGCAATGAAAAAACGTGGTATAAGATGTTCTTAAGAAATTTCACACAGCTAGGTCTTCATAACTTATTAAATTAAAATATGTTTTATATTTTTTCACTAAATATGTTTGTACCTTTTGGGACCTTACCCCTATTCTAAGCTGAGCATGACTTAAATTCTGTTCTACGGTCAATCAAGTCTTTCTCCATTGGTATTTGGAAATGTTACAATCTGGTCTAAAATTTTTGAGAGTATGTCCTTTCCCAAATGTTCAGATCAACTGGCAAATTGAACCACTTTGATGTCTAACAAGAAGATATATCAACAGAACAGTGGAAATATCTCATGAAATTCCAAGTGAAACAAACAATCATGTTATTTCTTAAAACCTGTGAAATGTTTTCAGTTAGCACATAAACATGAATATCGATTAACTTCAATGTAAATAAACTCGTCACACTAAATACATATATTTGTTATGGCATGTGGAGTAATATACTTCAAGGTATATAGCTCCATCAGGTCTTGCAGACTACAAATGAAAGCACAACTTAAACTTAATACATTGCATTAGTGGGGAATTTACTGAGTCATTTTTGTATTTGTATGTACAATAATTCTGCCGTAATTTTATGTGATTTATCAATGTTTTTTCTTTTTTAAATTGAGATGTGTTATATAATGTCCTTGTGAAATGTGTTAATAATAACTAGTGTTTGTCTGTGCCTGTGGTGCCAAACAACATGTTGCAACAATGTAAGAATTAGCTTACTTGAACTTCTAGCTTACTATTCATTATTTTCATATTTTCAATTTCTAATCAGTTTTGGCAACTTTGTGAGTTGGAAACATTTTTCAATTATGTAGATTATTTTTAAATAGTAGAGTCCCTAATGAAGGAACCTTTTTATTAATTTGTTTATTTTGGATTTTGAGTGTGTGGGTGCTAAAATTCTGGGACATTATGAAAATTTATTTCCCAATTGTTTCTGAGTGTTTTGTTGTGTCAGCGCCTGAGGAGTGACGGAGTTGGTCCCACCAGTGGGTTGACTGGCCCAACTGAAGATCGTATTACTATGATGAAACACTTGCATCCATCTGCCATGGTGCCTCACTTGTATCAAGATCTACCTCCCGAAGCTGGTGCTCATCCTAATCTTGGAGTTGTCAATGCTGCTGCTGGTTAGTGTATACAAGTATCTATTAATTTTGAATTCTACGTATTTTGTTAAATTAATTGTAACAAATGCACACTCAAGCTGTATTTTTGCTTTATGGAACATGGTTATAGTTGATACCGTAATTGTCTGCTTTGGCCTGTTTTTTTCAAAGATTTGGCTGAAGATCTGGAAAACCTCCCTTGAGATAGGTTAGAATGTAACAATAATTGCATATTCTTGACTGAGAGTGATTTTTTCATGAAATCCATAATGTTTTCGTAATTCCCAAGTATAACGTATTATAATAAGAGGTGATATGTGTACCTGACAACACGTGTGCCGGGTGCGTTGAAATACTTATTTTACATAATTGCAGCATTATTTTACTCTATCTGATTTTCATTATTTAGTTAAAATCATTCCCACTTCAAATTCTTGTAGATTTCTTCCGAAAAGATTGACAACTAGCCTTTTATTATTGTCTTTTATATTTCTTTGTTTGGTTCCTTTATGGCCCTAGGTGCAATAAGAATGGTTAAACTTGTAAAAATTTTGTGAATGTCTTGAGTATATTAAAAAATTCTGAAAATCCTATTCAGTTTTATAATATACAATTCTTTAAAAAAAACTTTTTTCCAAGTTATCATTGAAGAAGTTCGGTTTATTATTTTGGAATCACAATTCATCGCTTTTCCTTATTCAGTTGTATATTTATTTTGATATAGAGTAACACTGTCATCACTACATGAATTTAATTGTCATGTGTATTGTACAGAAGATAATTTGGTATTTGAGCACCTCCAGGAAAAGTGGAAAATGGGAGGTGATTTCTTTTGATTGGTTGTACTATTTTTATGGATATTGGAGTCAGTGTGGCTCAGTGGGTAGAGTGCTGAGCTGCTGGCTGGATGGCTGGGGTTCAAACCCCGGTGAGGTGGGGATTCACACCTCAACATCCAGACTAGCTCCCAGACCTACTCAGCCTGTGGTAAAATGAGTACCAGGGTCTATCCTGGGATCAAACCGGTCAGAGCTAGATATTGAGCACATCTCCTTCTCCTAGTACTGAGGTCAAATAATTGCGGAGCTCTACTCTCTGCGAACCCCATAGACCTTCGGGACCTGTTGTGGGATAGTTTGACTTTTGATTTTTATGGATATTGGTGGTACAAGTAAACAGAATTAGTCATTTTTTTAGGTCAATAATGATACGAGTGATCAGATTTTATTATGATTCTGTTAGATATACTTTCCACTTATGTTTTGTCTCTCTTAACTCCCACTATCGACTATTGTCAATTGACCTATTGACAATACCCTGGTTGCAAGTATGCGGAAATATTAAAAAAAAAAAAAAAAAAATTGTTACAGCATTTCAATTTATGTTAATTCCAGTAATAGCTGAAAATATTTGCTCTGAACTAAAAGCTGTAGAGGTGTGCCAGCATCTATCAACAAATGTGTGTCAAGTGTTGGTTTGGGACCGATTGTTTCTCAGCTTATACTGGAATAACGGGCATTGTCAGAAGATCAATTGGTGGTAGTTGAAGGTGTGAGTTAGGAACTCCGAAACTTGTTCTGGGTTAAAATGTAAATGAAGCATCCAATGGAACAATAAAAAAGTTTTACTGTAGTTAGTGGTCTGCAAGTTCTTCAAGTACTTTTTTGTCGTAATATTCACTATCAAGTTTCTGTGGAACACTTGTTGAAACTTTCATCTGTTCAATGAAATACTGTGTTAGTGATATTTTCCTCACACTCCACACGTGTTTTAGTATTAGAGCTCTTTTCGGAATCTCCTGCACCAATCCTATACAGTACTTGGGGTCGGCAGCTCAGTAGTTGGGGGCGTCAGCCCAATTGTTGGAGATAAGAGTGAGAGCTCCAAAACAACTTGTAAGTGGAGTTGTGCTCAATTGAATTATTTTATAATAGTGACTCAACTGTCAGTGTAAATGTTTCTTTAGTATTTTTACATATCTGTTCAGTTTGTGAAGAAAAAAAATAGATACTGGTATTTGTAAGTTTTTAAAGAAATACCTTCCTTTTCTGCTCTATAGTTGCTGTACTTAAGGATGAGGTTTGAGAAAAAAGTATAGTATGAAGCATTCCCACTCTGGAGAAAGTTTGTAATATTTCATTCATGTTTTATATATTTCAGGTATTGGTATGAGTGCTGCCAACCCCATGATGTTCTCTTCATCATTGGCATCTCGATTGGGATTGACTCTTCCCAATCCTGCCCCTGAAGTTGAGATGGCTCAACCTCCTCTACCCCCTGCCCCGTTACCTGGCGCTCCAGGAGCCGTGTCAGCCAACGCAGCTGAGCTTAGTCATGAGCCCAAAAAGAAAAAGTATGCAAAGGAGGCATGGCCTGGAAAGAAACCTGTTCCTACTCTTCTGGTGTGAAACTTCCTAGTAAGTTATTCTCTATGATAATAAATTTAAGATGACCCACAAAAAACTTAAAATCTAAACTCTAAACAAGGTTAAGTTGGTTAGTGGTCTATCTTACTGAGTGCAGTGATTAAGTCTGTTCGGAAAAGATGTGTAATTCAAGTTTGCAGTTACTGATTTATGGGAGGAATTACCTGAAAGATGACCATGGGCAAATTTAGGGAATAAAGAACTTGTGTACAACAATACTGTTCTTTCCATGTATAATTAAATATGACCAAACTTGAAAAAACAAACAAACATGGAGTTTGTGTTTAGAAGAATAAAGTTTACCTGTCATGGAAGAAAAGTAATTTTCTTCCCTCAACATTAAATCATGGAAAATATGACTGATGGAAGTTTAAAGACTGTACACAACTCTTCCTCAGCACACTTCATCTCACCCCCGTAAACCCACACTTGTTGACTCAAAAGTTTGTTGGTTTTGTCTTCATGATCCACATTTTGCTTAGCAGTTTATCACACATAGAAGGGTTACCGCAACAAATTTTCTGTTCTGGTACCAAATACACATATTACTCCCAAATATACAGCCATTCAAAATATGTCAGGTTTGCTTCAGTGAAGGTTTGTATGTATTTAATTGTAAGTTTTGTCGTAATTTTATGGAAAAGTGAAGAAGAATTCTAATGTGTTCTTTTAAATATTATTGATCCATAAGTTCAGCATTTTAACAGATAAAAATATTTCCTCATTTGTCCTTTACTCTTAGACCTATATTTAAAACATATGGCAAATTTAAAAAATTAGATTTTAGAGTGTTTTTAATGCTTGGAATACTAATATTTCTACAAATAATCTCTTGGTCAAATGCTCTCTTCTTCCATGTCATTTGCTTGTAATGGATGATTGTGGCAAGATACCACTGAGATTTTTTACTTGTCTTTGGTGTTGGTTTAATATTGTGAGAAATTTCTTCTTATTGATTATTGAGATTTTTATGTTTACTATTTTAACAAATTATTTTTTTATTTTAATGTGTAGAGAAATAACTTTTGAGGCACACATCCAAAGCTTCTGTAAATGTTATTGAGGGAGGACTGAGGGACTAAGTTCTCTTCTTCTTATCGAGTGCAATGAACCTGGGAATTTGAGTTATGTTTGGAATTGCTCCAAGCTCCAAACTTATTGTGTTAGGGAGAGTACTTGGTAATTTATTGGTGATTGAAAATAAATTTAATATTCTATTCAGATAAGTGTAGGTACAATATTTTTCCTATTTTATCTCACCACATTTAATTTTTTCCTTCCCTTTACATTGTGGCTTAAAGACTTTGAAATCTTTTTTTTTTTTTTTTTACTTTTTAATTTTCTACCTCTTACACAGAAATATTTTGATCTCCAGCATAGAACAATTGTATTGAACCCATTCTAGTATACAAGGTGTCACTGGAAGATGGCCAAAAATTATGTAATTTTAACTATAAAGGAGTATTCTATTCTTAACTGATTCTGCTTTGGTAATCTGTGTTTACAAACTTATCAATAGTTGAAGTTTTCTCGCCGACTTCCATGGCCAAATTGTATGATGCTTGGCTGTCTGTTTAGTATCGGGACTGGTTGTTGTCATTTGAAGTTTTGGCTGCCATGTTTCTTTGTCACTTTTGAGGCTGCAGCATGGCATTTAAAACGTGAAGTAACAATGAAGAGACCTGGCACTAACCTGATAGCCCGGCATCATCATCTATAGTACAGTCTAAAATCTTAGACAAATCGTGTAACAGAAATTTATGAAAATTTTTTAGGATTACGTCCTTTCTCTTAGACCCACTGCCACTCCCCTTTCTCTGTGGATTGTATCTTACTGACAATTGATCTTGTGAAGAGATTATTTGTGGCTGTAATATGTTGTACAAGCTAAATAGCAAAGCTTAATGTATGGGATTTATTAGACTATGAGGTAAAGGTTGAATCAGGATTATGGAGATTGATTTAATAGAAATATTAGTATGCAAATATTACAAAGCTATTATAATGTTCCCTGCATTTTTCTTGTTATTTACACCATATTTTTTCTCATATCTCTTTTGTATGTTTTATCCTTATTTAATAATTTCATAATTTTAACATTCTTGTAATTTGCACTAAATGTATTTGAAGCATGCAATTGCTCTTCTAAAATTACTGCTGCCAGTGTCCTGAAATCTATTACACACAGTTTGTGTTTGAACCAATCTCTAATATTTACATAAATTGGCTTGGTTGCTGGCACGCTTGCTCTGTAGTTTGTGATACAGTGGTTGGTTTCTGTTAATTTTCTAAGCAGTTGAAGCATACCATGTGATGTATTAGTAAAATGAATGAAAGAACTAAATGACAGTCTAGATCTTTTTTATGAAAAATTATTAGGTTCATAAATTTATTTTTTATGCATATTGCAAATTAATTAATGTAAGAATAATCCACACACTCCTCTAAGAATAAAGTACCTTCTCTTAACAGATCAGGAATTTACTAAATTAATTGCAAGGTTTGTGACAAAGTTTATGTGGGACAATCAAAAAGAAATTTAGAAATGAGAAAAAGGGAACATTTTTGGCACATTAAAAAGTCAGCAGTAGTGGCACATTTTTGGGACAAAAAATACTAAATTGACGAAAATGTAAGATTGATGAAGAATGTTGATGGGCGTTTTTAACTGTTTGTTTGGGAACAACTGTTCATTCAGCTATTCAAGAACAGATTATTAAATTTCAAAGTTCAGTTTGAAAATAATTTGATTTCAAAATTCATCTACCTGCTCGCCACCAGAGGACCGTTTGATCAGCAATCGGCAGGAGCTGAAGATGGAAGCAACAGCTTCTGAAACTAGTTCGTGTTTAAAAATGTAAGTGGAGTGTGTGGCAAATTTTTATAATAATTAACTGTTCTGACTCCACTGTGAATTCCCAAAGTAATTTACGTTGCAAATACCCATTTCCCTTAATTTACACTTTCCCTTTATGTTCACTTTTTTGTGAATTATTAATAATGGATTGATTTGTTTTTACATTACCTAAAATTTGTGGAAATTTTTTTGGGGGAATTGCTACTTCTATAATTTTTGAGAATTAAGGTAAAGATACTCACTTTGCCAGGTTAAGTTATTGATGCCATGCTAATTCAAGGGTTATATTGGGGTAAAAGAGTTATATTGGTCACAAAGGCAACAAAATTCATTTTGTTGTTAAGTATTTATTGACAGTAACTGAAAAAAATTCTTTCTTATCTTTCTATCTATTTCAAATGTATTTCTTGGTCAAAATCTTGTTGTTGTTGTTGTTGTTGTTGTTGTTGTTGTTGCTATTATACTATAAAGAATCATTTCTTTTCAGTGCTCTTGAGCAGACTGAAGAGTGGAGATTTTGTATCATAATGCATCATTTTGTTGTGAACCCTAGTGTGAATAGGAGTGGATGGTATCTACATAAGGAGTGTAGTATACTGTAGTGCAGAATGAAGAAATAAGTGTATTTTATGTTTGTGAGAAATCGGAATAATGTATTACATTCATGCCATTGTTCTTTGGTTTGAGAAATGTAATATCTCGATCGTACTGTTGATTAATGTTGTGTTTTCACTGCAAGTAATGTTGAAAGTTGTTGAATGTCTACTAACCGAAATGAATCGTTTGATAAGCTAAATTGTACATATATTTCCTGTATATTTGCTATGATATTCAGAACAACTCTCTGTTATGTGTGATTTTTTAATGACAATTGTACTGAAAACACACAAAAGCAAATAACATGTGTTCTAGTGTTTGTATCAGCAAGCTCAGGTAATGCTTTTCCCAATTTTTACTTTTCAAAGGAATACAGCAACAAAACTTTTTATTCCTGTAATGTTAACTTGTTAAGAATGTTTAAATTCTAACTGAGAATTTGATGCCTTTATGTAACTCAAATAAACTTCATCACCACTCAAGTAGTTAGATTTGGGGAAGAAATGCTCTATTGTGTTTAATGTTTAGGTTTTTCAAAAATAAAACTTTGTTGTAGTCTTATTTTGCTGTCTGTCGACATTTTGTTTTTGCCTCTTTGTTTGATTGTTATCTTCCTAATTTTAAGTCTTGAAGATCAATATGCATTTCAATTTATCCAAAATAATAATTAATATACTGTATGCTTTAGAAATGTCAAAAATGAAATCTCAACTCTGTATATTCCCCTTTAAAATCAAATAATGGAATTTACTGTTTATTTGAGAGATACTAAGGCTCAAATACTCTCTTAGCTTCTATTAATGTTGCAGTTCTTTTGTGTAGGCCTACCTTTCTGTGTTGTGTGATGATAATTTAATATCAAATAGCGTCCTGTATTAAAGTTTACTTTGATATCTTCAGTTTACTTCAATTCCCTTATAAGATTTTAGAAAATAGAACAGAGGTATGATCATGTAAATATAATAAATTGATTTGATTTATATTACTCTGTATTTTTATGGACTGTGTATAGTTTTGAAAAATACAAGAGCTCATTGAAGCATTATATGTTGAGGAAAAACTTGTTTTATATGAAGTTTTTAAAATTTGCAAATATCTTCCACATGTGTTTTGTAAACCTCTTATAATTTGCTGAAATGACATTAATAAAATATCATATGATTCATTTTAATTATGTCTTATTCCTTTTGAAGCCTTGTTGTATTAGCTGTAACAACTATTGAAATATTTGTTTAGACTAGTTAAGCCAATATTTTACAATCTGAACAACTCTAATATCATTTTTTTTTTAATCTTTTAAGTTTTCATTAATTGAGATAAGGATTTCTTGTAATGAATCAAAGTAGGCTGACCATTTTGAAGGAGAAAGTGCTAGAAGTTATTTCATACATAATTCATTTAGTCTTTGTTCTGCGAGTGTGGAAGAAAGTTTGCTGTATGCAGGAAGTTTGTTTCATTTATCGTTGATCTTAACAATTTTGCAATATGTCTATTTGCATCCATAGTGTACTTCAGTTGCTATGGTTGCAATAGTGGTGTTCATTGTTGCAAATTCTGCTAGTAGTCTCTCATCTTAAGTTCAATAATACCATATCTCCTTTGTCTTTGCCACCTTCCTATCTCAGATTTGTGTAAAGGGAACATGTTCAACCTATGTAAGTTATAATAACTAGGAAAACATAGATGTACACATTCTATATTCTTTTTAACCTGAATACACATTATGGCAGTTTGAAAATAGTCCAACAACAGTACTTATTTCTAGCTTATACACTCACAGGATGATAACATTGTGATTCTAAGTATACTTTATTACTATAGTGGTAACAAAACATGAATAAACCATTTTTTCTAAATAAAATTTTTGCCAAAATTAAATTTCTTATATTTCATTTATGAACAACAACATCAAAGTATGTAAATTATGTCACAATGTTCACAGCTTGGAATTATTATTCTTAACAAGTAAGACTTTCTGTGGTATTAAAAACAATATTCAGTTAATAATTTTTGAGATGTAACTTCTGTTATATTTTTACATATACTGTCTTTCAAACTGTACAATAACATCAATGTTTTGGTTTAACAGATTTATGGAACATACACTACACAGAAACGACCAACCACTCCTGCAAGATATCTATATTTCTATCAGTCCTTGCAAGCCCTATACCAATCACATAATTCCAAGGCATTTCATTCTAACTGGGCTGAAAAAACATGATTCTGTTCCCTCTCTCATATTTTTTATGAGTTATTGAGGATGAAAATGTTTTTTGTAATGCATGGATATTTTACTGAATGTACTGAAACATTTCCAACACTAAAATCTTTTCTAGAAAGATTTTAAAAACTTTCATTATTCTGCATTGCTCCACTGAATGATATGCACTCTATAATACTAATTTAATTTCAGTTTTATCTGGGCTTTTAAAAAAATCATAATTGGGGGAATGTGTTTGGTGAGTTCTCTTTTTGAAATAGAAATTTAATATTTCTGGTTAGGAGTGATGATGCTGCAGTAAAATTTAATGTATACTTGCTCAAGGCAGTTTTCTGAAAACTTATATATTCTGTAATTTCTTTATTATTTATCAAACACACATTTTTATATCATTGCCAATATTGGAGCTAGTGATTAACCATTTTGTAATATGTAAACATTATATATCTCTATCATAATTTTTTTTATTGTCAGGAAATGTTTTCAGATGCTCAAAGACTATTATTGGTAATACTCAGATTTAAACTGGATATTAAAATAATAATAAAAATGAATATTTAATTATCTTACCGAATATTTAGTAGTCTAAGAGTTATTAGCAAATCTGTAGAAAAGAAAACTGAACTTGTGGATATCAACAAATCTGTTTAATTTGTACCAGGAAATGCCATAAATTAATAATGAGGAAAATTCGAGAATTATGACACTGTCAAGTAATGGTAAAGCTTTTTAAGTTGCGTATATTGATGATTGATAGAGTTAAATAATGCTTGGTTACAGCAAAATAGTATAACTGGATCATTACCTCACCAAAATCAGAAGACATTACCAAGAAAATAGCACAATATGTATTATACATCTTCACGAATTTCCTGAAGACTTTTCTCAGTTCATAGTATTGTACGTAATGCATAGTTTTCTGAGTAAAGGTATTGTATGATGGTTAATTGTTTGTTCTGTGATCCCACATTTGTAGAAGGATTAATTCAGAGAAATTTGTGGAATTTAGTAATATAAAGGCACTTTCTTTGAAATAATATATCTGTGGAGTGGATGAATTTTTCTCTTCAATGGAAATAAATATTGTAGACAGATTGATGATTTCAATAGTATATGAAGAATTTGGCATTATTTTTACAGATTAAATGTGGGATATCAGAAGACATTACCAAAAGGAATACAATTATTGCTTTAGTTGCTTCTTATATGAAATCTCAGTTTACAGCTAACTTATATTTCAAAGTACAGACATTGACCACAGCAAAACACATTCCTATATGGTGTGTATGATATTTTCTATTTATAAAGTTTTTCCACTTATCTTTGCTTCCAATAAATTTAAATAATATAGGAAGAATTCAGTCTGTTTGACTGAATTCTCCTTATATTATAATAAAGCCTATCATGTTCAAAATTATAACAATCAAAATAGTTCTTTGGAAATCATTCTTGTAAATATATATTTTAGAATAATATGGTATTTCTAATTTCAAATTAATTTTCAATAAAGCCACTTTGGGTATTTTAAGTTTAAAAAATATGCATATATTATACAATTCCATTATAGTGGAAGACAATGGATTTTTGTTCAGCTTTCAATACCATTTGTAAAAGTTAGTAAAAAAATTGTAATTGGTTCACGGGCTTTGGACTACAAAATTCTGAATGATTAAAAGAATTTTCCTTTTAACAAGATATGGCATTAACCCATTGTTCCACTACCATGCTGTACATTGAGAAAAGTGATTTACACAACAATATTGCTACTTCCATACACAGTTACATACAAGGTGACAATACAGTATATCCCTGTCATATGCAATTAGTGGCATCCGTCTATCAAGCATTTTTTTCTTTTACTGTGAACAGATATTTTTTTATTGTTTTCTTTTTGTAATACTGTTGAGCAATATTTTTAACAGCTTTTTCCCATTTATTTCACTAGTGTTCTAAATTGATTTTCATTTAATTCTGATTTATTTGAACAAAAAAGTGTATAACATGGAAATAATAATTACAGAAATGATTTCATCTTATTAATCAATTGTAAGAAAATGTTTCACTTGTTAGCTTAACAATTGTTATGCTAAAAAAAACAATTTACTTCAAAAAATCATTAATTTTAGGGAATTTTGACCTCAAAAAGTTGGTGGTTAAAAGTGTATAAAAATGCATTTTATGAACTGGATGGCCAGGAAATATAAGTTCTAAAACTAAATTATTTTTTTCTCTATAATATAAAAAGAGAATTGCCTATGTCACATTGTCTTTAGGACAATCTATGTTCATATTATGAACCACGGTTTGGATAAATTTTAAATAGTTTTTTGGGAATTGGTTAGTTGTAATTTTTACATGTACAGAAGAACCCCTCTTAACCATCCTTGGATAAACTGCTCCTCAGATTAACTGGCCTATCCCGTAGAGCAGTATTTTTTTTTTCTTTACATACATACATAAAGTTTTCAAAGTTTATTTAAGTTCTTAATGTTTTTCATGTGTGTATGTATGTACATACAGTACAGTAACGTGATCTCTCATTTGCTTCTTTCTTCATGATAACCTAATGAAATTATAGGCTCTTTTTGAACAAAAATTGATTTTTCAGGAGAACCTTAGATAAAGCGGCCAAATGGGTAACGGCCAGGGTCTCTGTCTCTACTAGACCGGTTAAGACTTTAATGTTTTTCATTTCATCCAAATTTGCTTTTGCTTCTCTAGGAGGATGGTAATCCTTTCGAACTGAGAGATGTTCATTGCCTACAGACATCTGGGAAAATGTTTTCACTGTTTAGAGAATTAGTAAAGTATATGCTTGAGACCTAGTGGACTCAAATTGTTCTTTTACCTTGAGACCTAGTGGACTCTAATTGTGCAATGTTAGTAACAAAGTACTTTCAAGGTCTTTCTCCTATGTGCATGGTGTTGAGAATTAAAGTTAAGCAGTTTTGGTTGTTTTGTGAGAAAACATTTGGATTTTATGTCTTTTGTTTAATGGCATTATAATACTCTATACCTTATTCAGGAAAAATGCATTGTGAATCTGGAAGATTCTATCATCTCTCTTTGAAAGGTAATATCATAATATTGAGAACAACTATTGTGTATGATAAAATATACAAACTGAAGATATTATTGAATTCATTAGTTAAATTTATTAGTAATGTAGCAATTCACTCGGGATGATTTTTGAGTGTGGTGTGGAAAGAAATAGCATATTTTTGTTTTTGAAAGAAAAGCAAACAAACTATCTTGATGCATATATTTAAGTTAATTATTGTCCCTTGATTTCTTGACCATCCTGTTTTTTACGTATTATTAACTAATCCACTGAGCTCAAAACATCTGTTCACTTTTTATTTTTATGAAATCTAGGAAATACATTTAGATAATTTACCGAACAATTTGATTTGTAAATGTTTCACTTCTTGGAAGATGTAGTCTTAACTGACTTTTGCAGCTTATAATATTATAGTACAATACACATTGGAAGACTTCATTTCACAACTTATTTGCCATAGCTTAACATTTGAAATAACAGTATTCACTTATAACATGAGTGGAACATGGAAGACATTGATTCTCATTTTGAAAAAAAATCTTTCTGTTTTGGAAGACATTGCTTTCATGATTTTGTAGTTAATCGGTCTGTAATTCAGATTTCACAACTACATGAAGTGCTCTTTCTCATATTATCTTGGAATCTTTGTAAACTGAGCCCTGAAATTAAATCTTCTGGAAGACAAGATACAAGGTGTCATCGTTGATCACAGTTGAAAAGAAAAGATAACATTTTCTTTGCATGAATATTTCTCTCCCCAAAATTAGTTTTCACTTTTTTTGATGTCCTTTTATTTAACTACATTGTTGCATTTCACTCACTTCTCTCATCCTGCTTTGTAAATGACCAAAAGCTTTTTCTTTTTTTAATGGCCTAGAGTTAATTTTAAAATTCTGACCAATATTTATTTATATTTAACTCTTTTGAGATTTTGTTTTCATCAAAACCTGCTATTGTTAACAATGACTGTTAATTATATTTTTTCTTGAAACAGCCTTTTATTCTTAAAATCTAACACCAACTTTTCAAAACCTTCTTCACTTTTAGAAACATTTTATCCATTGGGATGAACCCTCTGGACTCAAAAGTATAATACTTTAACCACCACCTTAATACTTTTTATCTCTACCCCACATAGGTTGGAAGACATTGATGTTATAAATAAATTTACTTCATAAAATATAGTTCTTCCTCGTTTTGTTTTCTGAGAAAATAATAGCTATTACTTTCCTTTGTTGTGAGGAGTTACAAAGTAACAGATTTGGAAGATCTAGATGTTAAAATACTCCAGAAACTGGTTTATACAATATTATTGTTTTTGTTTTTTTTTGAATATCATAGCGATGTACCTTGCATTGAATTCGTTCAAGGGAAGGCGAGCCAAAATAACTTTCTATATTTTTTATTGTATTCTAAAAGTAAATTTGCCAATAAAAATTATTGCTTTGTCATCTTTTCGATTATTGACTGATATAGCGGTTAGATTGGCTAATAGAGAATCCTTTGTAGCTCTTACCATATTTTGCTCCATTAAGTCGACTAATAGATCTACATTCTTGCTAAAAGAGGAAGACTACTTCCTGCTGGGAGCGTGTTGGACTGCCAACTTGCGAATCTGCGTTTAGAAAGGTAAGCCTATCTCGAAAGCTTTGATGAGGGCTGAACCCGAGTCGTAGACCCCGATGATACAGAAGAGAACGCCGAGAAAAATGACGAAATAATCGTAAGCCACAGTGCCCCAGTCGAGCGACGAGCGTTTTAGCTTGAGATGGAAGTAGCAGGGCCAGATGAAGGACAACATGGTGCCTGTGAAGCTGCCGATGAAGCCCATGAGGATGGCGAAATGAGGGATGGAGATGGCCATCAGCACCGTGACGACCACCACACCCACGCGGAAAGCGAGCCCCCACACTTTGAGCTCACCGTCCAGAGCCCACATGGTGGGGAATAACGTCTCTGGTCGCCCTTTGAAGAAGGCTTTCTCCAGCAACTCACAAGCGGCGTAATACGGCAATGGATAGGAGAGCACGGCTTTCACCACTAGGAAAAAGTTGACTAAACCTTTGAAGC
This sequence comes from Laupala kohalensis, assembly GCA_002313205.1. Classification (NCBI taxonomy): domain Eukaryota; kingdom Metazoa; phylum Arthropoda; class Insecta; order Orthoptera; family Trigonidiidae; genus Laupala; species Laupala kohalensis. The sequence continues at coordinate 392,916 of NNCF01129390.1, forward strand.
CTTGAGAGTGGAGATTGTTGGTGATTACCTGAAGGAAAAAAAGTATTATTAACAATTCGCTAGTTATGATATTCTTTCTCTGTGATCAAACTGAGATTTCTATTCACTTGTATATAATGTTTGTTTAAGAAATTCAGTCAAGTTGGCATAAGGTATAGTATCAATCAAAAAGGGGAAAAATAACTTAAATTTACGTGGAAAAAATTCAGTATTGACAATAATTCATTGGAAGTTGGAATCATATTACCATATAATTATCCATAAGCATGATCATTAAGTTTTTCTCGTAAAAGTGCTATGATTTGTGGATTCTATTTATTCGGAATCTTTAATTATTTTACACATATTGATAGAGGGACCGTAAGTATGTAATGTATTGTTGCTGTTTACGCATAACGTAAATCTGAGAAGAGTAAATTTGTCCTTTTCTCCATAGAATATTGAAACCTACCTGTTGGGTGTCGTTCTGGAATGTGAGAAAGCAGATATACCCGAAGAGGGACTTGAAGGCAGCCGCCGCGATGTGGCTCCAGTTCAACATCCAGTCGAACTTGGAGCGATCGATGAGATTACCTTCCAGAGTTGGCAGGAAGATCTGTGAAGTATAGCTGAACACGATCACTCCCAGGGAGATGGGAAAGTTCTCCATGTCGATGGTCCACTTGACTTTAGCCCAGCCCCACTCTCCGATCTCCAGCAGACAATAACCAAGGATGACGGCATTGATCACCAAGTGGGACATAGTGCACCAGAAGCTGAGCACCGACACCATGTGCAGTGACTTAAGGAATCCCAGCGGAATGAGGAAGATGCCGACGAGCATCATCCAAGAGCGAGTGTCGATGGCTCCTTCGGGGAACGTGCCTTTCATGAGGTCTCCGCACACCACCACGTACAGAATGCACGTCATGAGCAGTTCGATGAGCTGCGCCGCGTTTACGGCGCGTGCGCCCCACGTGGCTCCGAAGCACTCACGCGCGATGGACACGTACGAGTCACGGACGCGCACGCGTCTGCCCGTCGCCATGTCGAGTTCGTAGAGACACTCCACCAGGATCTTGCCGGTGTAGCAACAGATGTAGGCGATGCCGATCATGGCGGCGATGGCCCAGTAGCCGCCTCGCAGCACGGCGAATGGCAGCGACACGATGAACATGCCCTACGGCCACCAAGGAGGTACTTTAAACAAGAGGTGGGTGTACCATTGCCCTATTGCCTAAGAATTTCCCAGGTTTGTAACTAATTTATTCGGTTTCCTGCATTTCTTGTGTATTCTCTATAATGTACTGAGTACCGTGATGAAGGGGGTTGCAAGATTCTTTTTGCGGGGGAGGTCTAGGGGTACGTAAAACTTGGAAAGTTATTTACAGTAATGCATTTCACTACCCATTACAAATGATTGCCCTACGTACTAAACGAGTTTTTATATACAAAATGCAAGAATCTTTTCACTATTGGGGGAGGGGCGTGAGCCTGAAAGCCTCTCCCATTACTCCGATCTGATTCCGTATTTTACAAGGAAACCGAAAGTATTGTAGGTAATTCGGGTAGACGACTCTAGACAAACATTTCTGTTACGAGGAGTTTTGTCTGTACCCTCACATGTACTTCTGTGTAATTCGTGTTCTCGTTGCATTTAAAGATTCCAACTCCTTCACAATTGTTCAATAATACGTGTAATCACGTTCACCTTAGCATTCGAATGATATTGCTGTAAATAATATGCAAAAACTGAGCGACATATTTTACATACCATCGTTTGTAGTCAATGTTTCGTTTTCTCAAGAGGAATTATTCATTAAGATTTTGGAGATTTTGGATGCAACATGTATCCGGTAATATGCCCTTTGAGTTATTTCGTATATATAACAATGTTATTATTTAAAAAGTTATAAATCTAATGAAAAAAATTAAAAGTCACATATATTTGTAGAAACAGCTTCGGCTTTCGCTTTAGTTTCGATGTAGTTGACTAATCTACGTGACCAACTGAGACAATGGACGAAACTGTCTTACAAAGGTGTGAGCGACTTTTATATGTTTTATTTTATAGTTTTCCTTTATATTTATATCTTTGATTTAATGTCAGTAGTGTCGCTATATTTTAAATATTTCTATAATCAAGATATTATATATTCTGAATAATATTTTTATTTCTTACACGTCTGCAAAACGGAAACAAACAACATTGGAACAAAAAATTGAGAAGTGATGGTTGCTTATTGAGATCTTAGTAGTTCACACTACAATATGGAACATTTACATGCACAGCATATAATGAGGGTGCACATGTAAGTAAATATGGATACGAAGTTGTTAAGTTTAAATTAGTTTGGTGTTTAAAAGTAATCAATGAATACAAAATATATTGCTCACATACAAGATATTGTGTGTAGCCCATATGATAAATTTACAATTCGTGGCATGTAAAAAATCACAGTATTTCTTCTTTAAAATTTACGTTATTTTTTATACGAAACTTTTTTATTCATCTGATACGTCGCAAATTCAAGGGTAAAAAATAATTTAAAAAGAAATAAAAGGATAGACATTAATACCCATCAAATTTACTGTGTATACTCATACATTTGTTCAACAACTTCACGTAGAAAATCTATTGCACTTTTTTTTTTCATTTTAGTTTTTGAGTCTGATGAGATTGCAGTTACTCCAACATTTTCTCAAATTACGTAGGAGTCCACGATCTTGAGAAACGTTGTTAATGTTCTGTATTGTAGCGTGCCGAGGGCTTGGGGTGCAATACTCTCCGAGCCTCATCCTGTAAGGGGTCTCCAAATGGACCACCAAAAATAATATAAAGTACATTTGAATATTAATACACTTTAACCGTAATATAACCGTAAAATAACCAATATCTCAATTTTTTATAAATAGGACGGTAATTTTCATTTCATTTTACGTGATTAAGATCACTGTATGCGAACTTGTTTGTGAGTGGTTTGAATATGGGAACCCTCGAAAGGATTCCTTGCCGGACCTCATGGAGTGTAGGTAAGCTACTGGTTCTGAATCAAGTTTCCGCGCACTTACTGTATAAATGAGAAGATGTTTCACCCCCTAATATGTTTAGACACGAACCAACTCGTCCCCGCTCAAAATCCAGGTTATCCATATCTACATCCTTTAACTTTGGTTGTTCCACAAAGCATATTAATGCTAAGAATTGATCTTGTTCAATATTGCCATCTTATACTTTTCCTGTATGAGTCTTTACTTAATTTACCAAATAAATTTCTTTTCCCTCAGTAAGAAATTTTAAGGATTAATTTCCTTTTTTATTCAAGATTAATAACGTCCACTTATGAATGATTATGTAATAATTTTACGACTTGTTTTTTATAATCATCTAATTTTTTTCCCTTGTTGCCTAAAGTAGAAATTCAACATTTTACAGTGAAAAAGTACCCGAGTAAATAACCCGTGAAAAAGTACTCGGGCATCAGCTGGTATCCTCGTCCCCATGCGTTTGTTTTCGATTATTTGTATCATACGTATGTAACTTGTTACCAAATAAATGTTTTAAATCGAAATTTCAGCATCATAACTTCGTAAGCGGAGTAAAGTGCCATTAAAAAAATCATGACGTCTTTAAATTTACTCGTCCTTACAAATGATTTTTCTTATGATAGAACGTTATATCGAACTTTTTTTTCGCTTGAGTTTTTCCAGCCATCATCCAAGCTAATTCCTTTAAAAGTTCTGTGACATTTATGTTCGATTTTCGCGAAATTATCACTGCCCACACGTTAAGGGTCGTCTATCTCGAAGGGGGAGGCATTGAAACCTTTGGGGAGTCTCCAGTAATCATATGTGATATGATGATATGAAGTGCACCACTAATTTTGATTCGCAGCGTATAATAGATGAAATGTGTTAGTAGATGAATAATGGAGACGCGTTTCTTGACAAATGAAGCGAATAAACACTGACATTTTGCACGAAACCTTGAAATACTTGTTGTTCATCACGAAATTTGAGTATAGTTCTGTTCTAAATATGAGTTGTTTTGGATACGTCAAACTCTACGTATCTTTTGTATATAGAAATGAATAACATATTAACATGAAAATTATTTTTCTCTTGATAAAAGTCTTTCTCTTTGAAGTTTCTGAACAGGATATTAAAAACCAACTACAAAACTACCCTGGAACTTATCTCTGAGACTTATTTCCATACACGAAAACTTGTGAATGGTGCATAAGAAGAATAGTTATTAATGAATTGGGAACGTCAGTTTTTTTGGAAAATCATTTTCGTTGAGAAAATTGGAAAAGATAAAAAAATATAATATTATCTGCGAAGAAACTGATTTCCTTTGCTTCTAAAGGCGTCTGTTTCTCGAACCACTTGTTTCTTGTTCTGCATTCGAGTCCCAAAAATGATGTAGGGGACAGAAAATGTTAGACTCGAAAACAGTTATCTTGTTTCAGGAACCCAATATCAAGATCTTCATCACACTGAACTTATTGCCTTGGGATTTCATTAACTTCGTAATGAGAAAGACGAGTAAAATTGCCTTAAAGAGCATTTTTGTTTCCGCGCAGAGAAGAACGTCTCGCGAATGAGTATTTTGCTGAAGTTATACTGAAGTTCTCCTTTAAGCTTAGAACTAACATGAATTTCAACCAGTGGACTCACTGTATCGTGAAAGCAGTAAATGGCACATACAACATTTATTCAGTATTTTGTTTATAAGATAAAAATACTGAATAATAAAGAGCCATGACGAAATAAATAGGTGGTCGCGTTCACGCTCCCTACGCATTTCTGAGCGGAAGAGTACGGGTTCGGTTCCCCGCTCGGTTGAACCGGGTGAGAATTTCAGCTGAGCTTTTCCCGCATTTTCTCCACACAAAAATCGGTTGGGCACCTTACATTTCCCGTGAACCCAATATCTCTCCTCCCCCAAATGGGACTTACATCTAGTAAGTACGTGTTTGGAGAACATTGGACCCAGAGCTGAGTCTGGCATTACTTCCACTTACTTGTGCAAAGCTCCTTCCTTTCTCTTTCCTGACCTTCCTTGGTCACCTCTTGTTCTTTTCGATCCCGACGCTTGTAGGTTGCGAGGGATAGGGTATCTTGCATTTTCATCGTTGTAATGTTTTGATGTATTGATATATGTTTTGGTATGTTGTAATTTAGTGGGTATGGTTGAGTCATTCGGCGAGTCCCACACGCGGATAGAGTCATGTTGGCTCTCCTTAGTGCGTAACTACATTTTCCCTACCTGTACAGAATTTTAGGGCTCTATAGATGTCGACGAGCCGTAAAGCCCACCACACACACAAAAAAATCTCTCTCCTTCCCATTCCCTTCACTCAAACTATTAGCTGGAATTAGCTGTAAGCCAGTTAGCTGGAAGAACATGAACTTGAACCTCGCCACATCGTAAAATAAGAAATGAAATAATTACAAAAATAAATTCATGTAATTTTCTTTCTTTGGTGACGCAACAATTACAATGTTAATTATTTGGACTTTATAATTGTTTATCGAACAGTGAGCAGAGTCACCAAGCAGACAGACTATCGAAGTTATTTTAAATATGTAGAACCATGATAAAGTTAATAAGTACATAAAACGACGCTTCGACGATGTTTGTAATGTTACCTCATTTTTTTGTCATTTCTTAAGTATGAAGGTAGGAAAAGAGACAAAAAGTTGCCGTTTAGAAATAATTTTGAGTAATCAAAGGCAAAAGAAAAGAATTGGGGAGAAAATGGTCAGTAAATTTGGCAGAAATGAACATTTTAGAAGGTTCAGAAATGTTCCATATGTTCAGTCACTACGATGAGCAATTCAACAATTCTTTTAATTCAAAACTCTTAGCCGTTTCTTTATTATTGTCCTGTGTGAGGTCATGTTTGCTGTATTGTATAATAATTGCACTTCAAGTCTTAATTGATCAGTATTTAATAACGTTTGAATTATTGATTGAAAAGCATTTTCAATTTTGCATTTAGATAAATCACCATCATCCTTAACCGTTTTGAATTAGAATATTAGGTGAATGGCGTTGAAGAAAACTTCGTTAACGTTGAAAACATTCTTTCCGCAGTAAAGTATTTTATGAACACTGACAACACGTCCTTTCTAGGGTTAATATGTTACATTTCGATCAATATTTCGTTGTAATAATCCCTTAACGCGTTTTACGCTCTACATAGTGATTCCGTTCTGTCCCGGATATTTTGGAACGACACACAAATAATCCACTAAACTTTCCGTTAATCATGCCGAGAAACACTTAAAGGACGTTAAAATAGAAATTTTGGACCGTAATACGATTGAATTAGAATTTTTAGAGCCGTATTATAGGAATATAATGGAATCCAGTTTTACCGCTGCTTTAAGTAGAGGATGTAATTTGGTTCTATTTCCCCTTAACATTTCGTATGAATGCAAATAAATTTTAAATACACCGAGTTTTAGTTACATCATCCCGGTTTAGAACACCATGGAGAGATAATCCATGGACGCAAAGTCTCCAAACTTGGACGACGTACACTTAAAACCATAGGAAAATGATCTATGCAAGAAAAATACAAGTTGAAACCGGCCGATTTATGTCGTTGCAAACTCTACGAGGGAAGAAATATACAGAAATATGTATGAAGTGTCCTCATTTCAGGAATTCCTGGTCGAACTGCAACACCTTTCATACTTCAAAAGGCGTCGATTCATACATATTTATACGAACTAGTAGGGCCTCAAACTAATTTTTTCAAATTACTTCCTTTTTAAATACAGAAATCTTCAATTAACATAATTTTCCAAAATTAATAAAACAAAATTAAAACACATTTGTAAAAAAAACAAAAAAACAACTTGTTTAGCTTTTGATATTACATTTTAGTTTTATTATAGAACTCAATTTGGGGTTTTGACCCAGCGAGGTTGTTGAAGAGTTTCTCCTCCAGATGATTTATGGACTTCGCGTCAGTTAGAATCCAAACGTAGGTTTATTCCAGGGATCGATAAAAATGTGTATTCGTTCATTGTCAACTAATGCTTTCTTATGTGACAAACTCGGAGTGATTTCCTATTAATCACGTGGTATAGTGCGCCAGATATTAATAAACTTGTATTTGTATACACCTTTTGGTTAAGGGTGACACTGAGAATTTTCATTGCAACTCAAGTGTATTAAAACGCTGGTAAAACAAAATGAGATGCTTACCACTTAATTACATGATTTTCTTCTCTGACAATACTTCCCTTACCATTTTCTGGTATTGACATCGTTTGTAAGACAAAAATAGATACACGCATCTGATAGTGCATTTGAGGCACGAATGAAAAATGTTCAAAGTGCCGAAAAGAGCGAAATTTCATTTTTCCCGAAAATTGTTCTTGTCAACACCAATACTGTGGTAATCTTCCCTTTGAAAGTTGAATTGATATGTTGGTCAAAAGTGAATGTTAGTGCCCACATCGTCCCGAATCGAACATGAATTTTAATTCTTTTTTCCATCACATTTGTTTTTTATTCACAACCTTTTGGACATAATGAAAAATATTTTTTACACTAAACATGATTATGTTGAAACAGAAATATTTAATAAGTTTAATTCTCCTTGAGCTATTTATTTTATAGCATATTTCTTATTACTTATAACCGTAACTTTACGTGTATATTGTATTACGTATTGTTCAGTATTAGTCGGGGATATTATAATATCTTTTTACTACTTTCCGTTAATCATGCCAAGAAACACTTAAAGGACGTTAAAATAGAACACCTGACAAAAGGATGGTTTTTACGCGAAGCACGTAAGCTCTTTTTGGAGTATCCATGGTATTTACCATGGAGTATTCATGGTAAAACGTACTTTTGGACCTTAAAATGCTTTCCTTTTACAAACTCGGCCCTATACTCTTTTTATTGTATGTGAACGACATGTCATCATCTACATCAGATTGCAAAATGATTCTTTTTGCTGATGACACTAATTTACTGTGTAAGCATGCCAATGCTCAAAATGTTTTGTCTAACCTTTCGACTTGGTTTCATGCAAATCGTCTCATTGTAAACAATGACAAAACAGTGTCTATGTCATTTCACAATAGTAATACAAAATCTTTACCCCAGGTTTGTCTTTCTTTAAACGGAACACAATTAAAAACTGTTACGAATACAAAATTCTTAGGTCTCCATATTCAAGACAACCTCAAATGGAATTGTCACGTTGACAATCTTAATTCCCAATTAAG
>NNCF01129390.1:401177-443937 GCA_002313205.1 Laupala kohalensis
TGTTACGCATTCCGAGTCTTAGTTAACGCAGTTAGTTCACGTATTTCCCGTTGTGTACATTTTGAAAACGTTTACTCCCATTTACGTTACGGCATTACCTTCTGGGGTAATTCCGGTCAGAGTATTCAGAATTCAGAAGAGGATAGTTCGGATAATTTGTAAATCTCACCCCTGAAACTCTTGTAAACCTTTATTCAAGGAATTAAATATCTTAACACTTCCCTGCATTTATATTTATGAAACAGTCGTGTTTGTTAAGACCGAATTACTGAAGTGCCACCCTTTCTTTATACGAAACAGTCTCGTTCACGAACACTATACACGCAATAGTAGTAATATTCATCGCCCTAGAGTGTCAACCACTCTTTGCCAAAAAGGACCTTATCATTCGGGAATCGTTCTATATAATTCCCTGCCCAAGAATATAAAAGACATTATGAAATTGAATATCTTCAAATCCGCGGTTAAAAACTACCTCCTGCACCAGTGCTTCTACACTGTAAAAGAATTTATTGATTTTAATAAAAGTTAAATTCGTCTTGTACTTTATCACGCCATTGCTGTAGCACTTTTTAAATAACTTATAACAATTTCAAAAACTATTTTCTTGCATGGTTGTGTTGCCGTATGGCTCATATTAATTTAGTTTTATGTGTACTCAACTTTGGCACGGTTGTGTACATAAATTCTGTAGCCCCATCCTGGCCCGGGATTTTCTTCGTTTTTCCTTCGGGTAGAGGCGGATTTCTTATACAGGCTCTCTAGGCTTTGTCTAGGGGCGGGTTTATTGTGACAATAAATCGTGAATTTAGTGTTTTTTCAACTCCTATGATTTTTAAACACTATACTCAGAATAATCTATAGTTCGATAATAGCTTGTACATGTAAATTTACAAACATATTTGCGTTAAATTACAAACATATTGACATTATATATGTATTATAACTCGCAGCTAACTTTTTATCTTATCTAGGAACGTTTGCTGAAATTTTTGAATCCGCCTCTGCCTTAGGGCCCTTGATCGGAATTGATGGGATGGTCCCTTGCTTGCTTCCGGAGAGTAAATTAGTTTATTGTTCTCCACGTGGTCATACGCAGTTTGTACTGTTTTTTGACAATAAATGTATTATTATATTATTATAAACCTAATTTGAGTGGATTCCTGACGTGCGTTGCGGGTTGCAAACTTGCGCCTGCCAGTTTTCCCAGTTTTGATTTGGAATAGATGTTCTTTTCGGAAATAAATCTCTCTTGAAAAACTTCTCTGAACAAAGAAACCCAAGTATATACATTTTCAAACTATTCCTACGAGCTTTTTTATATTTTCTAGGAAAAAAGCACACATTCTTGTATATATAATAAAATAATTGTTACGGCTGCTTCTGACGTGGTAAGAGTATTAACTTATCAGCTGCGCATACGAGCACAACTAATAGCTATTGTTGACATAGTTGTAGGAAAAAGCCTACTTTTTACTTTTTTTGCAAGATAAATTACATGTATTTTCTCATATTATAAGCATTGTTGAGAAAGAGAAATTTCATTGCAATTTTATTCATCCCATACTTTTGCTTACAAGGGAATATTTTTGATATTCCCCATGGATAAATAGTTATGGTATTAACTATAGTGAATGTTGCTTAAAGAATTTCCAGTTAATCGGCACATCCATATTTAGACTATTTTTAAGAGAGGGAGAGAATTATTTTAATATTTCAAAAAATTGAAAAAGAACTTTAGAAATAAAATATTCCGGAAATGGACTTTTTTCCGGAACAGGTGAAAAAAATGAAAAACTATTAGCTAATACCGCAAAGAATTTTTTTTCTCAAAAGTATAGGTAACAACTTTTTATGTGTGGTATATCGATCACGAAATTTTTTTCAACATATAACACCATTTTCGAGGTTTAGATTTCGCATGAAAACTCCTGCAACCCTGAAATAAATTGTAAATATTTGTACCAAACTTGATACTTTTCGATCTGTATAATGTAAACTTTAAATAAATATTATTATCGTCATACTCTTAAATCATGTCCAACTGGTATCTGACTACCACTATACACATGTTCGAACAGTGTAATAATAATAATTGAAACATTAACATTTGGGAGGGATGAAGACTTTTCTCAGAACTTTGACGTGAATGAGCAATTAAACGTATAGACATAAATTTATAATTCTAAACTTGAAAATGGAAAACCTGGCGTAACAGACTTCAGTTTTCATTTTAAAATATACTCGTCATTATTTTATCAAGTTAATTTTTCCAACTCTGAGAGATGTTACAAAATATTCTCTGATTTGAAAATAAATCGTCATACAATTTTGGAATAAATCTTTCAAAGCAAAAAAAACTAAAATTCACAATATTTGCATTATCTCAAGTTTTCAATAAATCACACAATAAAACCTCTTTCATGTGAAAAATAAAGCTCGTTTTCGAGAACAACCTAATTCGTTCCGAAAAATGAATTATATCCCTTTTGTGGGGTTTTAGGGCTCGTCAACGTCTCCCTGGATCTAATTCTAATGTTGAAAATGTACTTGGTTTGCTTCCCATGTACATTATATAATTGCAAAGTGAAATTTGATTCTAATTGATGTATGTGACAATAAACATTCAAAACGCTTATCCCTGTTCCTGCAGTTATGAGATATATGACAACAGTTTATATTACAATACGAATGCAGTTGTTCCTTCGCGGGTACTAAATCATTCTTAATAGTCCATCGAGAAATCGAAAGGGAATGGTGATGGGGTTAGCTCCTATTCTCCCCGATCATATGAACAAAGGACAAACTTTAACATGATACAAATTCAAACTTTCCTGCTTAACTTTATAGGGTTAAACATTAATTAATCTTGCCTCAAACTTTAGTTCTTTCCTCGCTTTTTCTAGTGTATATTCAAATTTCTTAAAAACTGTTACCTACACATTTACTGAGTCCGTGTCTTATTTCTGTGTCTTATTGATATGGTTTAAAAGCTCTAAGTATGAAGCAATTTAAAAAGAATTTTTAGCATTTTACCCTTTCTCCATTACTTACATTCTGGACATAAAAATGAATTAGAGCTGGTGTAATTTTCTGTCGATTTTGTGTACCTACACAAGAATGAATGTTATCCCTGTTGTGATAAAGAGTTGGGCCAAATCAGATAGAAATGTTCTTAAAAAGACTGAAATTATATGAACCTAAAATGCAGTGTTTTAAGTGCAGTAAAACCTAACTTAGATGTCATGTGTCTAGTAACATACACTCAAACAGAATACGAGTACATATAATATCAGAACTAGTATTTCGGACTCGGGCAAGTCAATAAATCTCGAAGTACACTTTAAGTTTTGTTTTACCCGGAAAGTTGGAAATCGATAGTATTATCTTTAAATATTAATTGTCGTATTGCGTAAATGAAGTTTTATGACTACAATACAGCATGACAACAATTGAAAACAAAGATGTGATGGAGTGAATGTGATGAATAGGAGTCTATATTCACCTGAATCGCGTTTGTCACATTCCAAGCCGCCTGCCATTCGTTGATCTTGTGTTTTCCTCTGCCTTCCCCGAACTCACCGCATCCCCCGTCCTCCAAGTCGACGGACGCCATGGAAGCGCCTCCCAACGACTGCTGGTAGCTGAGTTGACGCGGTCCTCCAGGTCCTAGGGCGTCTTCGGCCACGCCACTTTCCCCTTCTGGGAAACCTTCTCCTCCTCCAGGCATGGAGGCCATTTCGGTGGCGTCGACGCCGTCGGCGGGACGGCCGTCGGGCCCGAACTGTGCGAAGCGCACGTGCCCCCCGGGTTCTCGAGCCCGTTCCGCACCCGGCGGTCCGGATCCCGTCGCGGCACGGAGCGCATCCAGACACGGGCTGTCGTCCGGGATGGTAGACTTGATCGTCTCCCACGCCACGTTGATGGCGGCGCGAAACGGAGGGACATAAAAGCGACCGAACTGCGCCATGGTGGTGGTGGTGGGGATTCTATGCGGAGTGTACGTTCACGTCCAGCGTACGAGCATGCTCCGAAGGGGCGCTTTCTCCCCTGTAGCGAAGAGACGAGAGAAACGTGCGTGCTTTATAACGCTTCTACAACCGTCTCTTATCTCTGACCCTTTTACCTAATTGTATTTGAGATGAATATTTGTCGCTTTACTACATCAATGAGACGATCCTATAAAATAATTTTGGTCGATTTGATCATGAGTAACGCGTAATTTTACGTATTTGATAGTTCTAATTCTGAACAGTTGTCGAGAACAAAAAGAAACTGTAGGAGCTAAACACCTACGGAAGACGAAGAGTATATTATATTCTATAGACGAAATAACGAGTTATTATCACAGTATCGTTTTGGTAACGACATGGCAACTACTGCGCGCTCTCCCGTCGCGAGAGGTCCGCCATTGCGGAAGGGAAGGAACACAGGTCGCGAGCCACGGAGGGCTGATGCATTGCGAGAATCGTAGACGCCGAACGCGATTCAACTTTCCCTAAGGGAATCAGACGACCCTACGCGGACGCCCGCGGACCCGCGGAGATCGCTATCGCGCCTCTGCTACCTGTGATGCCCATGACGGGGCGAAGGGTGTTCACCGTCGTCGCCGTCGTTGTCGAGGTTCTCGCGCTGCCCGTGTCTGAAGAAACCGAGTGCCGCACTCGGGAAGCGAACCTGGAGCCCGGGGAGCGATTTAGGCCCGTCGACCGTCCCTCCGTCGTCGGCGGCTCGGGGACGGGATGCTGCGAGGCGGACGCAGGGCCGCTGGACCGCTCGCTGCTCGCTGTTGGATCAATCCCCGAAGCGGCGGCGACCGGGTCGCGACGCGGCGCAACGCTGCGGTCGTCTCGAGAACTAGCGCTGCTGCCTTGACGTCGCGCCGCGTAATTGGTGCTTACTTTCTCGATAAGCGGGACGAGGTCGAGATTTTGTTACTGTCCAATGGGATGGATTGGAGATGCTGACTTGATACAAAACTGATTGATTTCGGTCTCTTTTTTCCCTCCCCACTTTATTTTATTCAAGCCGAACAGTTTTCCAAGATTTTCAAATCTATACAATTGATATTCAGCAAAGAGAGAGAAGTACTTGTGTTTTTACTACGATGTATGGGGAATAATTTCATGGTCGATGTAGAAGTATTCGGTGATGTTCCATAGTATAATATAGCTCTGTAATGGATCATTTTTTCTAAACTGATAGCAAAATATCAGTCCTGTTTCCTACGATGTAGACAGACACTTGGAATATAATAAAGTATATGAAAACTCTTTTGTTTTCTGAATTTGTGTTACTCAGAAACTTCGCGATCCCTGTTTTCCTTTTTTATTTTTCGTTGGATTAACCCTCCTAGGTTTTTTTTTCTTTTTTATGTGACGCGTATATTTGTGGGTCTTGATAATTTATTTTCAAATGCACTTATTATATAGATGGTTTTTAGTTTCAGATTTTATTATTGACACAAAACATCATGGATTCCCCTCAAACTTGCAATACTGTACTTATCATTCATCTACTTGCTTTAATTCTTTATCTTACAGAAAGTAATTTAACTTTTGCCAGAATGGGGCAAAGTCGTTGACGTTCTTTGTCCCGCAAAGGCGAAAGAGCAGACCCTAAATATTTCAGTGAAAAGCTCCCAATCGGATTTTGAGGATAAACAACCACCTGTCGGAGGACAAGACAAGAAAAGTAGGGATTATGGACTTACGGTCATTTTCTCAAGAGAGTATCGAGGTACTCTTTTAAGCGCTCAATACTTTCCCACGAAACTCAGTTACATCGTCAGTTTGTCTCTCTTATTGCCTTATATGTATATTAGAATGCATGTAATGTTTCACTCGGAAGCTTATGTTGTTTCCGACTTCCACGTTGAAAATAATATTACACAGACATTTGAGATTCAATGACAAGTTTTCAACCAAGAAATAAAAAGAAATTGCGAAAATTTTTAGGGTAGGCGTTGGTCACGCGACCCTGTCTGTGGTCTCTCTAGCTTTCTCATTTTCGTCTACATCAACAACCACAAATAATTAACGAGAATTCAAGACTCTATTAAGCTTCACTCTTTAATAATTATTTTGAAGATAGGAAGTGAATTTTTTGCACAAAATGCAGTGGATGATTTGCAGACCATTGACTGATGACTTTGCTTAGCTATTCGTTATGCTACAGACACCGTTATTTTCCATTTGTTACTTGTTGGTCATTTGTGTTGTACGGTAACCAGTATATAGAAAAATTTCGAATCAAAAACATCACATCTTTCTCAAAAATAAGAGAAAAAGTTTGTACAAGAACGTGCTGGAGTATGGACGAGTTATTTTTATTAGATTTTTTATATTTCTACCTCGTTATTTGAAAAATAAATAATCTTTTATACATTGCCAATAATTGTACTTTATTTACTCAGTAGTACTGTATAAGAAAAATATCACCAAATAAAGTTTATAGTTGTTGAGTTTATTATATACCAGTAAAATTATTAACTTTAACGACCCTTTTTCGGACTTAAAAAATAAATTTCAATCACAACTTTTTGTAACTGGTGTGTGACTTCGTCAGGTGATATATAAATAGTACAGTATCCTAGTAACACGTAATTTCATTCATGAAAGGGCAACCCAGTGATGAGGCAACCCAGAGATGAGGCGTTGTGATTCGAGTATTTTTTTTAGCCCGAAAAAGATTTTTAAAGAATAATTTAAGAATATAATTGTCACAGGCGTAAAAAGCACTACCTGTACTCACTAGTCAATACATTAACGTTTTTATTAAAGGGAAACTTGATAAGAAGGTTCTGTTAATTATTTGACTCTGAAATATATATTTATTGAGAAATACATTATGACAAAACCATTGGCATTTTTAAGAAATATTTGAAGAAAGTGCTTCATTTCTGAGATTTTTGTTTCGTTGTATCATACTATGTTCGTGGAATATTACGGCTCGGTAAAAAAATTTATGACGTGTAATATTAAAAAATCGTAAACATCATGATTGTTGGGAAGATGAATGGAGACCATCATCTGAGAAACTCCTACATCTTGCCTACATCGCTCGTACCTTGATCACTCTCGACGTCCTACTTCCTAGATATTAAAAACTGCAAAATATTACAAGTGTTAATACGTAAAAATTACGATAGGCACACTAGTTGGTACTCTTCTGGTATAACGACTGCGATGTATTCGCACGGCTCCACTACAATTTTTACAACTGAAAAAGTTTCCATGTGCAATGTTTAATACACAAGAGCTTTACGGGTTGCATAACCATATAACGACCAAAACTACTTTTGGCAGATGCGTTTTAGCCAGAACTAGTTTTGAGCGTTTTCAAAACGCCCAACACTAGTTTTGGTCGTTTACGAATTGAAATAACTAGTTTGACAGTTTTGAAGGACAGAACTAGTATTGAGCATTTTAACAATAATGAAGTTTCGTGTACTTTAAGCGGATATAATTTCTAGAGTATTTACTGTAGTTAATATGTTATTTCCATGCATGAGACATTTATAAAAGTGTCCCATTTCCACTGTGTTGTGTTTGTAATACTCAGATTGATGGAAAATTTACAATTCTATGATATATGTCCACTTTTTTTAAAAAAATATTATTTTTATGAATTGAGGTGGAATATTAACCCCAGGACGCCTAAGCTTTTTATGTAACATGGATGTTTGGTGGGGGGGGGGTCGGTGAACCCCCTGGTATTAAAATAGTCTACTGATAAGAAATTATAACCTTCAAAAACTTTTATGTATTTTAACTAAGACAGTAACAAATGTTGTTAATGTTTAATTTCATTCAGAAGTCTTTCTAAGATGATTCACATATTCTTTTAGACATTTCTGAGTCTCTATGTGAACAGTAGGGAACTGAACTAACTCACTGGAAGTATTTAAGATAAATAACTGCTGAATGTCATCAACAAACATTTCCTCTGAAAATAAACAGATTGTTGAAAATATCAAGAATGACAACCAACAAGAAACATAGACTTGCATTGTTGTAGAGGTGGAAAATAAAAAATCTTACACCAACAATTTTCTGTAGCATGGAAACCTAAGGGGAGTTTGTTGAACCCATGTTCAAAGATTCATTTTTTTTCTTTCCTAAGAGTTTTCTATAAAATTTATTGACACTAAAGTTACATTCAATATTCAAGAAATAATACTCAAAGGGAAAATGTTGTATGACTTACTTGGGCAGAGACTAAGGAACATGAACAGTTGTGGGTTCAACGAACTCCCCCCCCCCTTTAGGTGTCCTGGGGTTCATAAAACACAATAATATAAGTCTATTAATTAATTTCTTCCACAATTTTATCTATATACATATTGGATATATAAATGGCGCACTATAACTTTCAACTGCCTGAAGCAATTTCAACGAAACTTGGTACAGCGATGACTCATTATATAGCAACAATCATTGTGTTGGTAACACATTACTTGCACCCCTAGGGAGGGGTGGGACGGAGTTTATATTTAAAAATAATCGGAAGCAACCGATATTGATAATGACTACATTTTTGAGGATGATGAAGTGAAGAGTAACATTTCTCATGCCGCTTAAATCTTCGATCACCCCCTATGGACGAATGTTCAACCTTCGTCTAGGGGGTGACAGGGAGAAAATATAAAAGTAATCGGAAATGACCGGTATTAGTGTTAAGATCATAATTATCCGGGTCGCTGAAACTTGTACTAACATTCCCGGTGACACTCACGTTCACTATCAACCTTTATACGTCCCTACGGAAGGGGATACTATTTTAAAGTTATACAAAATGACATAGAAGTGTCCAATTCTCAATTTTCGACATTACTGAGTTAGATAATGGTATTCTGATATAGTGTAAGTCACAATTCAGCTTCAGTGGGTAGAAAATCACTCCTAGCATTCCTTGGGGAAGAGGATGAAATTTAAAAATAAGCGAAAACAACCAATATTGGAGTTGAATGTGTTACTTTCGGTGTTACTGAAATGAACTCTGACATCCCCGATGCCGCATAAGTCCATGATTATCCCCCGTTCACCCATCAACCCTAGGGAAGGAGATGTATAAAAATTAGCAAAAATGACAAATTCACATTTTTTGGTTCGCTGTGATGAAAAGTGTCACCCCCGATACCGTGTAAGTCTTATTTAAGTCCCCACGGAAATGACACGCTCCTATATCTCCTACAGGGCGTGGAAATGACATGAAATGGAAACAAATAGTTAAAAAGGACCGATTTGCATCAAACAAATAGTTTTCAGGGTGTTTGAGGTGAATAATTGATCAACAAATGCTGTTTAAATAACATGTAGGTACGGTACCTTTGGAGCTGAGGGTGAGAAGGGCGCGACGTAAAAATAATGTGAATTGACCTGTAAGTCAAATCCATCGTCTCCGAAGTTGCGAAGATGAATTATAAAAATTAAAAGAGAGGGTAGGAATGGTGTAACAGGTAAAAATTATATAAAATGATCAATGGAAGTGTCCTGTTTAATATATTCGGGGTTTTGAGACGAATTATTTGAATTAAGAGGGTGGAGAACAGAGTGAACGTCAAAAGTCGAAAATGTCCAATATTAGTTATGATACCATAGTTTTCGAGGCCGCTATGATGAAGAGTGACATTCTCGGGGATATTTGAGATCATGAACAACCCCCAAAACACCGTTCCACCCTTTGGGAAATTATCGAAAATGATATATCAGAAAAGAATCCACAGTTTTCCACGTCACTGAGTTGAATGGTGACATCCTGATATCGTGTAAGTCTAAATTCAGGTCCCATTATAAATGGCATTCCTTCAGACTCTATGTCAGTGAGAGAGGGCTGGAAAGAGGGTGGCATTAAACAAAAATGAAAATAATTAATTTACGTTCATTCTGCGATTTTCAATGTTTCTAGATGAAAAATTATACTACCAATGCCGGTATGTTGAAGTTCCAACCAAACGATATGATGTTTGGCACCCCTCCAGGTAGGGTTGGAAAGAGCGTGACGATAAAAAATAAATAAAATCGGAAACAATCGATATTTGTGTCGAATCCGTAGTTGTCGGAGTTGCTGAGATGAATTATTGTACTCAGAATACCGTTAAGTTTCTGACTCGGTACATCGAGTAAAATACAATTCAATCTAATCTTTCAATAAAATAAACGCAAAAGAACTTTTTCTAAAACAAATTTTTATTTACTAAGTACTGTACAAAAAAAATTGAGAATGAAAAGAGTAAAACTATAAAAAATATTCTTCCTTGGTCACTCATTATAAGTGCAAGAGCTCAGAAGGTGAAAAACATAGATATTATTAAAATATGAAATATGAATTTAAAAATCAAAAAGGTCGAGCGTCATATATACTAGTACCTTTTGGGAAGGGAATGCATTGTAAAATTTTAAATACTAAGAATTTTTAGAAATTTTAAAATTTTACAATGCATTCCCTTCCCAAAAGGTACTAGTATATAGTGGCTGATCGTGGAATTTAATGTCATCGGAAATATCATTACTGGTTTCAGAGGCCCCTAAAACTATGATCTCAAAAATTAATAGCGGTCATTTTCGATAACTTCAGTCTCTTCTCACCCCCTTTTCAATGGATGTGTATCCGTCGTGGAGGGTGACGGTGGGCGTAAGTGACTTTGAGAGTGTCAATGCAATTCAGCGGTGCCAAAAAGGATGTATTCCACACCACTATCGATCGTTTTTATATTATTTTAACTTGCCACTGTATATTCATCCCCTTCCTTATGTGTGCTACGAACATATTATCTCCTCTGTGGACAATGGTGAACTTATTGGATTTGTCCTTATCCATCTGTGCGGTAACGAAATCTATAGTTTCCAATCAAATATTTATTTCAATTATTTTTACATGCTATCTCCTTCCCACCCCGTCTCTAGAAGTGCCAAGGTTTGGTTTAAATTGCTCCAAGCATTTTGGTGCTATGGATGCTCTCATACCCCCATTTCAACCCGCTTATGGATAGATTTTCGTAAAATAGTACCATAATAATCTATTGTCATGCAAACTACACATATCTATAAAATTACAACTCGATTGAAAACTTGGACGTAGCCGAGAAATAAAATAAATACATACCCCCATTTCACTGACTTATGACAGATTTTCCTAAAATGGTACCATAATCTATTGTCATGCATATTTCACACATACATTCATACATACATCGAACGGAGTAAGTTAGATAAAAGCTTGTAATATATTCGGGATAAATACTTTTATACCAATCCGAACATAAAAACGCTCAAAAGCGCGTAATTACCATTTTCCGTTTTACCCCTTATACAAAAATAACATTTGACCCGTACTAAATAAAAAACAAAATTGGCATCGAGTATAAAAAGTTTCATTATTGTTTAGAGGACAAAATTAGTTTTGGACGATTCTCTTTTGTCAGAACTTGTATTGAGCACTTTGAAAATGCTCAAAACTCGTTCTGGCAAAACATGAACGTCCAAAGCTAGTACTGAGCGTTTCGAAAACACTCCAAATTAGTTCTGGCAAAGACGCATCTGCCAAAACTAGTTTTGGTCGTTTTCTTCAGTCCAATGGGCGAATTCGGGTTTGGTGATGTTACAAACTTTCAGGGATGATGGAGGAAGGCAAATGGAACAATTTGTGATCAGGAACCATATTCCGAAAACAATCGAGTCAAAAGTTATAAGCAAAATATTTACTCATTTATTTCCGTTTACATGTACAAGTTTCGCCAACCGCTACATTTACAACAAATGTTCAAAATAGCACCCCCGTGCGTCAATGTAGACATGACATCGTCGCACAAAGTTCTGTTGTACCCGTTCGAGTATCTACGGTGTCGTGTGAACAGTGTCGCAGGCAATGAGAATTCTTGCCACAATATCCTCTGCAGTCTCGACAGGTGTCCACACACAAGACTTATCACACGGCCCCACAAGAAGACATCAAATGGGATGAGATCAGGAGAACGAGCAGGCCACAAAACAGGACTTCCTCTTCCTATCCACTTTGCAGGGAATGTCTGATCCAGGTGTAGATCCATTATGTTGAAATCATATCTGTTGACGAACGACAAGTGGGATGTGATCCAGGAACCTGGGGAGTACATCTTTGATCACCATTGTGTACGCTGTCATTTAGACGGGGAGGAAGAAGAAACGGGCCTAGTACGTAATCAGTGACTGTGCCTAACCACACGTTCACTGAAAATTTATGCTGATGGCTCTTCACAACTGTGGCATGAGGATTCTCATCGGCCCAAACATGACTACTGTGACTATTTAACATTCCGTCTCTGGTGAAACAGTCTTCATCTGTGAAATGTACATAGGCAGGAAATTGAGGATCGAATGCAAGGCGCTGCAAGACCCACTGGCTGAACACATCACGAGGTGCGAAGTCAGCAGGACTCAAAGCACGCACTTTCTGTGGATGGTAGGGTGTAACTGCGTTTCACGTAATACTCGCCACACAGTACGAAAAATTCATTTCACGTGCAGCTGATTGAGTGCTGATTGCTGGCGCCTCATCCACGCGAGCAAGCACTGCACCTTCTAAGTCGGGAGTCCGTGTAGTTCGTCGTCCTCCTCGGTCGTTGTACTGTGGTAACAATTGTACTGTTTCACTTAATCGTTGGCACATTCGTGGAAAAATGGTATGAGCCGGATGTCTCCAACGTGGATACTTGGCCCTGTACAACCTTTCTGCTCCTCTGCTGTTTCCATTTGCTTGCCCATTCACGAAAATCACATCTGCAAGTTCCGTAACCGGGTACAACTCCATTTGTTTATATCTGATCAACGTACCACTTCAACTCGTAAACAGACTGAAGCCTACAGTACAGACATCGTACACCAATCAAGTCAGTACACAGTACGCCATCTGCATTGGAAAAGTTGAGTTATTATCCCAGCCTCTTCTGCTCATCGGGAATTTCTACCCTACAATCTTAACTCATGTATTCCACTGTTGGAGGTATGAGACCGATTTTCGCTTTAACTTTTGACTGCCGATCTCAGTGGTGTAGTGGATACGTCGTTGGTCTACTAATCCCAAATTAGCGGTTTCAATTCCGACTGAGGCGGTTTCAATTCCGTCATTCTCGTTTCCGAAATATGGTTCCTTATCTCAAATTTATCCATCCCATCCATCATTCCTGAAAGTTTGTAACATCATCACGGATACATTCTGTATGTACGTGCGCACGGAAATCACAATTGAATGTATACACTTTCTCATACGCGTTTCTCCGTCTGCAGCATAGAGTGAGAAATAATTCTATAGTGAAAGGGTCATTTCTGGTGTCGATATTTTGGTCCTCTATATTTTTGTTGTCTTCCACTGCTCTGTTCGTGCTCAAAGTCGCTAGATGAACAAATTACTGTATTTTATTTGAAATTTGAAAGTAAAATAAATATTCAGAATATAATTTCAAAACATACAGCGACATATCAGTCCTACAAATATCGTGAAAGTGTTATTCAAATGCAATTTCGTTGGAGACAGAATTTGCTGTGTTTTCGTATCTGCAGTGCGTCTGTTGTACTCCTGTGTATTTTATTATTATCATATCTTTCATTTCAGTTTACGAAAAGTGTTTTATACGTCTGCTTGGTCCATTTACACATCTAAATATTATTCAAGCGTCTTGAATGTGTAAGTCTACAAACAGAAATTATTTTACTGTGTCTATACCAATCTTTCAAGCGAAATACCGTTTATGCGATTGTAGTGTATACTAATTGTACTTCACGTACAGAAAATATAAGCAAAATCGTTGGAGACTTTCTTATTTTAAACATTCGAAAGAGTACTAAGCCCTTCATGTGAAGTACCCTTCCATTCAATGTAAAAAAAGAGGACGTGCACCAACAACAAGTAAATTCTACAAAATGAAAGTTATTATTATTATTATTATTATTATTATTTCTACCGTAAATACGAAATGCGAATTAAATTGATTCATCCATTTACTCAGAATCGCTGCGCACAGGCGGACGGACAGGCGGACGGATGTTATGCCAAAAACTACTTTTTCCAAATCAAGGATCGCCAAAACGTATATTTCCGTCAAAATCTCACTTCCATATTTTTTACGGTTACAATATTCTATATACTACGTATATAAATATGTAAAAAGTTTGAAAGGAAAAATTGACGTAAAGTTAAATTTTACTCTACTGATGGACCACATCTCAAGGATCATTTTCAATTATGTCTCTCAACTAAAAATCTGACAACAAGCTCTGTGGGGGTAAGACATCCCTTGTACCAATAGGGAGGGGGTGAGAAGGGGATGACTTAAAAATAATGGGAAAATCTGATGTTAGATTCAAAACATACTTTTTGGTGCCGATGAGATGGATAAGAGTGAGTCCGGTTCTTTGTAAGGTCACAATCCGTTCACATTACAGATAATATACCCCTAGCATCGCTGGAGTAGGGGTGGGAATGATGACAGATAATCATAATAAAAAACGATGATAGTGGTGTTGAATAAATCGTTTTTGGGATCACTGAGGTGAAGTGACACCCTCATTGCCAGATAAGTTCACGATCACCCCCTAGAATAAAAAACTTCCTTTGTGTTAGGGGTGAGAAGGAGCGAAATGTAAAAAGAATCGAAAGTGACCGATATTAGTGTTGAGATCATAGTTATCGGGGCCGCTGAAATTAGTAGTGACATTCTCGAAGACGTCAAAGTTCACAATCCGCCCGTATAAACTCCAGCACCCCTAGGGAAGTGGATACCGTGAATAAAATATCGAACATAACATACCAGTGACGAGTCCATGATTTTCGGCGTCGCTGAGGTGATAATGAAATCCCGATATCATGTAAGTCTGAACTCAGCCCTCATGAAACAAACACGCCTCTAGGACCCCTTGGGTGTGAGGATAGAAATGGGTTTATGGGTAAAAATAATTGAAAACTAATATTGAAATATAAAAACATTAAAAATGCATCGGATACATAGTTTTAGGGTGGAGGAGATATTTCAACTAACCATACCGTTTTGTTCAAGATGATATTACATAGGTGCATTGTATTCTTAGAGCTGGGGGATGGAACGGCGAGACGTAAAAAAGAATGTAAAAACAGACACCAGAGGTCTAGTGGTAGCGTCTCCGCTTTCACGATCCCGCTGAGGATAGAAGTGGGTTCAAACCTTGCTTGGCCGAACTAAGTCAGGTTTTCTGCTGGGGTTTCCCTCACCTGCTCCTGATTAATGTCGATTCGGTACTATAACTTTCTCGTCAACCCAACATCTCTCCTTCCCAATTCGCTTACCTGAGTAAATATTGATTAGTCTTAGAAAAATCCCTATAAACGCCGAGTAATCAGCTAGTATCTATTGTAATGAAAAAAAAATGATTCGATTGCTTGACCTCCACGTTGCGGCGCCAATTGTAATGAAAAATAGGGGTAAACACTGCAAGTCATTAATGAATAAAAGGCACTTACCTAGCCCACTCGGCAGGTATTCTCAGGGATGAAATCTATGTCCTCTCGCTAAAAATTAATAAGGAGAGGGTGGGTTCGACCGAAAAATCTCCGTGAAACTTACACTAATCCTTCGTAAAGGAAACAAAGCTTTCTATAAATATTGGTTTAATCGTCATCATTTAGATTACAAGATACAATACCACATTTCACTATTCCCCACTTACACACTCCCCTCCAAATTAGCATGCAACTAATATCTACTGAATTTACCATGTTTCATAACCACGGGCTTTATCATTTTAACAGATGTAAGTCCACCCAGGGGACTTACATCTAGTAAGTACGTGTTTGGCAAATACGAGGCCCCGAGCTGAGTCTGGCATTACTTCCACTTACTTGTGCAAGACTCCTTCCTTTCTCTTTCCTGACCTTCCTTGGACACCTCTTGTTCTTTACGATCCCGACGCTATTAAGGCTAGGGTGTCTTTCATCCCTCTCATTTTTTACCTTACCCCTCATTTTTTGTCCCCCCTCATGTTATGTCTCCCCTCATTTTTTGCCCCCCCCCCCCATTTGATGTTTTGATGTATGTTGTGAGATATGTTTTGGTGTGTTGTAAATCAGGAGGGTTTTTAGTGGGTAGGATTGAATCATTCGGCGAGTCCCACACGCGGGGAGAGTCATGTTGGCTCTCCCTAGTGCGTAACTGCATTTTCCCTACCTGTACAAGTTTTTAGGGCTCCAATGACCTTTGATGTCGACATGAGCCGTAAAGCCCCACAAAAGAAAAACAAAAACAGAATGAGTCTGTTAGAAAACGTACGAGAGTTTACGATCCACCAGCATAGCTCATTTAACAAGTATAATTACAGTACATTCTCTGAGTTCTTCTTCACATTATACATTTCCATCATTACAATCACAATTACCATAAGAGTCTTTGGCGTAATGTTCATCACTTGGTGGGTACTTCAGTCGCACGCAATAGCGCGAGTCAGGTACCATGAGTGTATGGCCCATTTACGAATTACCTTATAAGTTATGAGGAATTCAGCAACAAAACGCCATGGGATGTCATGGAGCTCCAGAAAGAGTAGGCTCCCCCCACTCTTCGTCTCGTTGCTCTGGCACCGTTTGCACCGCGAGCCTCCCAAATTAGCCGCTGCGACCCCGCTGATTCGAATCCCGTTTGTGGTATTTGAAGTTGGTCATTTCCAACGATGCTTGATGAATACGCAAGTGTCTCACTCGCTCTCAAAATGATAGTATTCCCAGTCAAAGTAGATTCAGAATGTTCATCATTCATTAATTAGTGAATTGATTGATTAGTTATCAACGTTAATTACAACTCACAGTCACGATAATGTTCTCGAACAAGCCAATGCTTCACTGACCGCGCACCGCTAATTCTCAAAATTAAACTGTCTCAACTCCGAAGCTAACACTTGTCAGAAAACTCGTAATAACAATGTAACGTCGTGTTAATCATTGTCTACTAAACCTCTCCAAAATATCCTCTCCAGAATCATATCAAAATCCTCTCCAAAAATCTTTTTAAAAATCCTCTCAAAAATCACTTCACCTCCTTTAAGAAATAGTCCCCCCCTCCACCTTTCCTACCGAGAAAAGCATCTAGACTCCTCAGAAAAATGACATCAGTGTTTTCAGTGGTATTTTTGGTTAGGGAATTCTTACTAAAACAGTTTCAGATTTACACAGTATCCTGTGAAAAAAAAAACATGCATCGATTCTTCATTTCATTAAATCAGTAAGTTCAAAACAAAGATTTCCAAAATTAAAACTGCAACTATCCATTCAATGAGAGTGAATACCAGGGCATTGTATGCACAGCCCACGGCTCTACGTAAGGGGCATTTTAAAGGCGTACAGGCAACAACAACAAAAAAAAAACCTCGCCACACATTTGTACATTTTTTTTTTGTAAATAAAGCGCCCTATTGAAATTGAAATAAATTAGTATTCTACTCGAAGAGTTTTCGGAAAATGATTGTAGCAGTCGAAAAAAATGTTTTTTATGCGATTTGAAGTAATTTAAAGTAATAATTATAGTGTTTTAATGTAAGTAAGAAAATAACATTTTAAGCATAATATTTTAATGTGTCGGAAAGGTGACTTAAAATTGTTTTTTGACCCACAAAAAGAGATCATAACAATGGCAAACTCGGAACAACCAGGAACCAATTCACCGTTCTTATTCGCTACCCCATTAGGAACGATTCGGTATCCTAAGTAAAACTATTACAGGGGTATTTAAAGCGAGGGCGAAAGCAGTAATATTAAAATGTATAATGTTAAATATCGAATTTATTGTAAATATTTATTATAATATGCGCGTACAGAAAAAGATTACCTCGTGAACATAGAAAATTTTCAATTTTTGATAGAAATCTCTTTGCATCAAGGTTCGATATGACATGAAACTTAATTTTTCCGATCTTTCATGAATTGTTCAGTGTTATTGTCATTTTAAAAGAACGCCTATAGAATATTCACATTAGTATTTTATTGTACTAATTGAGTTTCGTCATTGTACACATATTACTATTTCATTTCTATACTTACGATTTCTACTTAATGTGAATTGTCTTTCAGATGTTAATTTTGTCTATGTAATTTTCGAATATTCGAGTGATGATTATAATCTTGATCAAATTTTTTAAATCACTTTTCTCTTTTAACTTGTCTGCTTTATGTAGCTTTTTTCGATAATTTTCCTCGATTTGTAAGTTAAATCCACGCGCTGACTCTCGGAACCTCTAAAAATGGCCAAATTCCGCAGCCCTGCGCTCATGTTCTCTCGTAGGAGTGAAGAGCTACAAAAGCAGCCCAAACCATGTGGTCGAAGTCATCTTTTACGTAGATTTTATTATTTTGTCTTATTTCATTCGATTTGCCTACTCAAATTTGTAGGAGTAATGTAAAAAATATCCATTTATAATTACTATTTCTATTTCTCTGAGGAGACCACGCTCCCCCTGTACCGCGGTACTACCGCTCGATACGTGAAATCGTTGCAAAACTCAAAGAAAAGATATTCCTGGGTCCATTTCTCGAAGATCTGAAATGTTCTCAACAAAAGCACATGACATGGATAATTCAGAAGTAAAAAAAAATTATAACAAATATACTTAAAAATGAAAACTAAAGTGCGAATGAATTTATAAAAGAATAAACCATTCTATTTCTTTTGTTCAAGAATATCTCACTATGTAACCGGATCAAAATAAAAACAATAGATTAGCTTGGAAGATGGTAACTATAAGACGAAACGCCTGACAATGAACAATCACTATGTCGTGTTATAACTTCCTTTTTCTTCCTGATTATAGACACTAGAACCCTCTTCGTATATGTTATTTGCAATTAGCTGGAAACAATAATATTAATAATTTAAAACAAGAAATTTATTCGTATGAGTAACTTACAACATGCCTACTTTAAATTCTCTCAAATAAATAAATAAATAAATTTTTGACCAATCGTTTAAATAAATTATAAATCGTAGCTATTAAAATAACTCTAAATTCGAGTTTTATTATTTCAATGGATACCGCCTCCAGGCAAGAGCCTAGAGATCCTGTATCCAACGGAAAACCTTGGATGGGGCTACAGAATTAATATACACCACCGTGCCAAGGTTGAGTAAACTAATAACTAATCTTATATGAATAATGAGACTATAAAAGCATGTAGGAAAATAGTTTTGAAATTATTATCAGTTATTTTGAAAATACTACAGCAATGGCTTGATAATCTAAGGAGGTGACATATATCTAAGGGGGAGAGACAGAAAACATCAAGGACTTGCAAATATTTTCTTGCTTCTCGTGAAACACGAGAGGTGAAGATCTTAGAAACTAACCATTTCTATGCTTTTGTGTGTGTGTGTGTTCAGATCATTTCAAATTTCTGGATATTCGATTTTAATGACATGAACGCAAGAGATCCAAAGTACAATTTACTTAAATTCTTGGTAAAAATACTTGTGTGAAATAATTTGACCACGTGGAGAATAATAAACCACAGAAGATGCGTGGGAGTTGTCGATTTGATACTGTATACCCATCCTTACAATTTAGTAAAAATGTTATAAAAATAGCCCGCTTGGCCCGGGTCCTTCCCGAATATTATTTGTAGCAATTGAACTGATGTAAAACATTTTAAGGAAAAATCAAGTATCGTTAAAGTAAATATATTTTCATGGTGAGAAGTCTAGGCTCCCTCCGAAACATATTTCTGATTACGGACTTGGAATGAGAAATTAATCCGTCACGATCTTACAGTTACGGTGTGATGAATTCGTGAACTCAAGAACATACTTAATATTTATGAACAATTTATGAATTTAATGTGCTACGGTGCTTGCGATTGCGTAAAATAATGGGATTTGCTGGTTTCTCCGTCGATGGGGTAATAATTAATCCTAGATAAATCCGCGAAGCTTTAGAAAGTCTTGAGATCTGTGGCTCCGACCTGTGATCAATCCCTTGCTACTTTCCTGTGGCGATTAGCGCGCACTCAAGCAGCAACCTGGAGATACGGACAGACACAGAGAAACGCTGTATCAAGGAATACTAAACGTCATTAGTACAGTTAATCATGGCAGGGAACTTGTAAACAATAATATTTATATGAGTGTCATTTGCTATTGTTGGATTTCGGCTCTAAATTTTAGTGTGTCGTTTTAATAGACTTTATGGTTATACTGGTGCCAGATTTCGTAATAATTACTTGAGACAACTGTCACAGGTTGTTAATATGGCTGAGAGGTAAACAAGGCAATAAATTCTTTTGTGATAATTCTCAAACTTGATATGGTTCCAAATGTCAGCTTCAAGTATATGATTGAGGAGAATTTTCCTTGTCTATTTTCGAATTATTAATATAATTTATTGCAAATGTCCTAACAGTGTTAATTAATACTTGACACACTTAGTTAATACTGTGTTAAACATATTTTGAAACTGTATCCCTCTTTTCTTTTCATTATGTTTTTAATGTTCGTTTAGGGGAAGCTGGTGGGATTCTTGGTATCAAGCAGCCAAGGACAAGGTATTTGTTGAAGTCTTACTCAATTCAAACATTTTTTAAAAAATGATTTGTTATCTCAGCTACTGTGAAAATGAGAACATTTACTAGTATCTCCATTTTGAGGCTGATACTGTCATTTATTTTCATAAGACACTAACCATAACAATTCTCTTTTTTTAAGTCTGTAGAGGTTTTGGAGTTTGTGAGAAGAGATTTAGATGAGTTCTCAACAGTTGTCAAGAGTGAAGCAAGTAGTGTTGTTAGTTCTACTACAAGTGTATTAAAGGATAAACTGAAGGTGATTTATTATTGTTTTATGTGGACAAATTTATATAGTTAACTAGAATGATTTTTATTGTAGAAAATAAATAAAGTACATTAATAAGGAATTTGCCAATTTATAGTTAGATGAACCGGAATCTACTGCTAACTCAGTAAAGCGCAGTGTATCGTCCTTCTTGGGCCAAGTTAGCAATGCATTGAGCCCTCCTCCTCAAGATGAAGATGAAGAAGCTATTATGATATTTAATTCTCAACCTGTGCCATTGACTCCTTTTCAGGTATGTTTTATTCTTTGTTCAGAGAATATGTTATCACAGTTACGAAATAGCTCTTTTATATACTGACTGCATGTTCTCTGGAATACTTGAGTTATAACTGGCTCCATACAGAATTGGTAAATAGGTATTTGTACTTTTTCTTAAGTGACTGTAACCAGATAATACTTAATACATCTTCCATGATTATAGAATTTTGGTTCTGTCATGAAAGTTGATATTTTTTTTATTTTGGCAGAATATTTATTTTCATGATGAAATACGTCAATTGCATTTCAAGATACCAAAGTTAGTATTATTGGTTACCTTCCACCCTTATTTGATGTGTTGTTCAATTGCATAGTGAACATAAATTAAAGTATTTTACATCTGAACCCAGATTTTTAAACAATAATTGGAATGTCAAGTAAAGGAAAAATTGTGTTCTGTAAATTGTTGTAAATTATGTTAGGAGATTTATGTCTTTGTGTTATTATTTTATGAAAAACTGTTGTGTTCTAAATTCAGCTAATAATGTAATTTGTGTTAAATAATGTTTTAATAGTTTTGTGAAGAAAGAACAAAATGTAGTGTGTACATTCTTAAAATTAAAATCTCATTCAAGATTTTTTTTTCTTATTCTTTGAGATCAAATTTTTTTAAATTTGGCTAGTACTAATTTTTAATTTGATATTCTATTCGATTTTCTGAAGTATTAATTTATTTGGAAATGGTATTAAATTTTGGTATACATTAGAGCTCTGTATTTTACATTCCTCATTAATTGGATGAAAGAAAAGAGGTAATCTTAACTATTAAAAATATTAAATCTGACAGTTCTCTAGCTCCAACTACAGAAATCAGCAAATTTTTCGTTTTGAACACAAAGAATTTAAATCAATTGCATCTTATCTTTTCCAGAAAAAACTTCATGCCCTGATCACCAACCAAGACACTTTCCTTGTTGCACCAAGTGAATCTGACCTTCCACAGTACAAAGCTTGGTTAGAAGTTACTCAAGAGACTCTTGACAATGAACAGAGGCTCATGCGCCTGCTTGCTGCCAATCCTGAGCTACATTGTCTGTTTACAAAGCTGGTTCCAAATGAGGTATACTTCCATGTTTTTCTAAATATTTTGTCTTATATCCTTATTCTTTTTGTAAAAAATTATAAAAATGAAAATCTTGAAAAGATGCAACTTCAACTCTTTGAATAGTGGTTTTTATGTTCTGTACTTGGCATTCATATGTGTTTTATGTTGAGAAATTTATAATTCTGGTTTTTGTGAGAATATTTAAGTTAAACATGTTTGAAATACAAGTACTATAGACCAGTTAGACCATATTGGCTTCTTAACTGTTGGTTGTGACTTCCTGGAGATTATAAAAAATTGGGAAATTAATATTAATAAAAGAATCATTTGAAATGTCTATGGTATGGAATCAAGAAAGTAATCAAAGAAAGAATTCAGAGGTCTTAACTATGAACTTTATTTATTAAGATTTCTGTGTAAGTTGTATTTTCCTTCTGCCTGGATTTATAATTACATACACATAAGCCCACAAGACGGAAAACTGAGTGCATTTTTGTAGGTTATCTTTGTGATATTTACTTTTTGAAAGTAAGAAAAGTGAAAGTTTAGATTTATCACGAAAGTAGAGAATTATGTATGGAAACTCACATATGAATTTAGAATATTATATGGAAACACCGGGTATTGCCGGGCAAAATGAGCTTATCCATACCTTTTGACAGGTTTTTTAATTCCAGAATGTCCAGTAGTTATTGTTTTAAGTTTATTTTCAAATCCTGGGCAATGCTGGGTTGTTCTGCATGTTATAAATAAAGTTTTATTGTTTATTAATTATTATTAAAAATTATAATATAAAATTCTTATTCTTTGGTAGTCTTAGAGTGAGGCTCTGCCACATTAAAACACTCTAACATTTTGGATTGAAAACAAAGAAGAGTATTCAATGCTATCAGATATGTAGCTAAATATACTTCCTTCTTTTTGTACCACATACTTAATGTGAAACAGCTTTTCAACATAATATTGTAAATATATCTATCGTCCCTGAAAAACTTTGAAAATGTACCACTTGCATGATAAATATTTAAACCAGGGTTTAATTTTGAATGTATCAATAAGTAAGCTGCTTCTCCTTTCTATTATTTAAATATTTTTCTTTAATTGTGTTTGTAATAAATTTATGTATAATTTCTAAGAAATATTTATTTTGCAGTAATTATTAAATTTACTTGTTGGTGGTACTATGTTTTAAATTACAATAGACTTATTGGTATGGTAAAAATAGGTAATATGTTATATTGAATGTATTTTTAGTATTCCTACATTTGGAGGTCATTAAAAACATTTTCAAGTGAAAAAGTGCTATCAAAGGATGTAGTTTAAGCAACTCTGTTGAAGTCAGTGTAGTCACTATTTCAGGATTTATTTACTACCATTTGCTTGTCTAAAATTTATTTATTTATTATTGACTACCCAACTGCTTTTTTCAAAGTTATGCTTTGGCTGCACTACTTACACTTTCATGAAAAAGAAATAAAACCATGTACACAGTCATGAAATTAGTATACATATTTATTATAACAGCATGTAGTAATTTTTGGGTTTTAATGAATCATTGTGTGCTAAAGGTGTCAGCATCATTGTTTTGGGAACGCTATCTATTCCGGAAAGCATTACTAGAAGATGAAGAAGCCCGCCGAGAAGCAATGGAAAGGCGAGCAGAAAGAGAGCGACAGGCAGCTGAAAACTTTTGTTGGGAGCAAGGTAATTACAATTCCCAATCATTACAATACAAATTACCTCTTCTGATTTCTTCTGCACTCTAAAATGCTGCTCTTAGTAACATAGTAATGGTGAAAAGTGATAGTCTGGAGTTTTTGGGAACCCACTTACAATAATATCTTAAAATCTGTTTCCTTTCATGTGCATCAATAATATTTTGTTTTAATGTTAATTTGTACACTTTTGAAAGATATCTGTGTAATTAGATTTTTTTTCAAATAATAATGATTGTTTTCCAATGTCATCTGTGTTAGATGTGACACAGGCTAATCCATGCACCTGGAACCCATTGAACGTCTAAGCTTGTAAGGCGTTTCTATGTTGCTCATTGTTTTATTGGTATAAAGCTTTTTCGTCTGCATAGCAGCCATTGTCAGTAACATACACTGAGTATTGAGGAAAAGCTTTATACCAATAAAACAATGAGCAACATAGCCTTTCAATGGATAATTCTTTGATAATGTTGCTAAAGCTCCACAATTACCAAGTCTAAGCTTGTGCAGTAAAAATTGTGTTTGATTTCAAACTTGTGGCAATTTCATTTACAAGTCATATCCATTGTTCTTATATTTATGGATGTGAAGAATACTTCAGAAATAAACATTCTTTGAAAATATAATTACAGACACATTTTCATAACTGTTTCAAAATTGATTTTTGAGGATTTTCTACAAAATATATATTTATTTATTTATTTTAAATTAAATAATACTTAATGTATCCTCAAGATTCAATTAACACCATGATCTCTTTTACAGTTGAGTGCAATTAATATCCATTTTCATGCATTTCCATTTAATGAATGTCAAGGGAAGTAATTTTTCTTCAAAATTAATTAGGAGAGAGAAAATATATGATGAGAAACTAAATACAGAACACACAGATAATGTATGTTATTTTGTAGCACTACTGGTCTCATTTGAAAATATATTTCAAATTATTCCTCTCTTTTCATCATAGAGGACTTTGGCCCTCACATTGAACTATCTGAAGAAGAACAAACAAGGTTACTTCAAGAGTATGAAAAAGAGTGTGAGAAAAAGAAATTGCAACAGAATTCAACAGAAGAAGGAAACTTAAAGTTGGAAGACAACCATTATTCTGAAAATGTGCAACCTGACCACCAAGCACAAAATGAAGTTCAAATGAGTTCCTCTGCTCCTGAAAAGGTTAAAACTCAGCCTATAGAAGAACCTGATGATCTTAGTGTTGGTGAGCGCAAAGACTTGGTTATAATTAATCCTGATGGCAACAGTTGCCACACTAATTCATCATGTTCTGGTGACAAAGGTAAACATGTTTTCTTACTTTCTCCAATTAACTGAAATTCATCCACAAAAATGCAAACCATAATTACTATAGTCTTATGGAAAGTGTTTCAAAGAATATTTAGTGTCGCTGATTGAGACGGAACACTTCGTCATTGAGAGTTTCCTACAGTTCATGCTTATTAACATGTTCTTTATTTGAAAGGTAAGGGTTGAA
The DNA here is from genome assembly GCA_002313205.1 of Laupala kohalensis. Taxonomy (NCBI): domain Eukaryota; kingdom Metazoa; phylum Arthropoda; class Insecta; order Orthoptera; family Trigonidiidae; genus Laupala; species Laupala kohalensis. The sequence continues at coordinate 426,521 of NNCF01129390.1, forward strand.
CAATTTTTTAAAAATCCTTAAATCTAAGGTGGCACAGTTTTGCACCTTTCCAAGGATATAATTTTTGTTTTCTCTAACATCATGGTAAATATAATTTGTGTTCATTTTAATGTGTTTCATTGTTATTTTTGTGCAGAATATTTTGAGTTAGAGGCTTGAACTACAATTTTTATTTTTTTATATAATCAAGGTAACATAAAAAGTATTATTACACAAACTTATTACAATAAATAAATTTATTTATTTATTTTGAGTATTTCTGTTTGAAATTCATGGTTTTACCACACAAATTTTATAAGTAATAACTTTTAAAATATAATATTAAATACATCAACTCATCAAATAGATAATCAACAATTAACAATATTAATTAATAATATTAAATAGTAACCAATTGATTAATTATTTAAAGTGGCAAAGCATGGCTTTATCTGTTGAGAGTTCAGGTCCAATGGAGGGGGTTATAGCCTCCTTAGCCCCCCTCCCCCCCTCCCCATAGATCTGCCAATGATCAAAGTACTGTTCATAAGTTAAATAAACAGTTAATTGTTTGGAGATGCATTATAGATTCCAAAAAATTGCGAATAAAGAAGTTCTGTGGTATTTGTGATACAGTGTCTATTTACAAACTGTGATCTCCTTTCTGCACTTTTTCATTTTACAAAACTTGTCCATAATTTCTTGTCAGTTCTGATTTTCTGCTCTTTTCAAGTGCCTTGAGGACAACAATATTCATTTTTACTCATCCTGTTAAGTTTCTCAAATAATTGTTCATTTCCAAAATAAATTTTTTATAGTTCTAATATGTATTAACTAAAGGGTTATTTTTTATTTTGAAAATTGTATGTGATTGCATTACTCTAAGCCTATCATTCTGTAAATATGTTCTCTTAGTATTCATTGACATTTTTCGTACTTGTAAAACAGTGTTTTTAATATACAAATACAGAATGTATCTGTGATGATCCGGGTAATATACATGTTTTTAATATACAGGTGTATCCGTGGTGATGTTACAAACTTTCAGGGATGATGGAGGAGGGCAAATGGATCAATTTGAGATAAGGAGCCATATTCCGGAAACAACCGAGTCAAAAGTTATAAGCAAAATTCTACTCATTTAATTCCGTTAACCATAGTCCGGAAACGATGGAGTCGAAAGTTAAAACCCACCGACTTCAGTCGGGTATGAAACCACTAATTTGGGATTAGTAGACCAACGACGTATCCACTACACTACTGAGGACGGCAGTCAAAAGTTTGGGCCGATGAGAATCCCCATGCTACAGTTGTGAAGAGCCATCAGCCCAAATTTTCAGTGAACGTGTGGTTAGGCACAGTCAATGATTATGTACTAGGCCCATTTCTTCTTCCTCCCCGACTAAATGAAGAAATGTACACAGTGGTGATCAGAAATGTACTACCCAGGTTCCTGGAACACATCCCACTTGTCGTTCATCAATGGATGTGTTTCCAACATGGAGCCCCACCTCACTTTGGACTGAGGGTTCGTGAGCACCTGGATCAGACATTCCCTGCAAAGGAGGAGGAGGAGGAGATCCTGTTTCATGGCCATCTCGTTCACTTGATCTCACCCCACTTGATTTCTTCTTATGAGACTGTGTGAAAAGTCTTGTATATGACACACCTGTCGAGACTGAAAAGGATATTGTGGCAAGAATTCTCGTTGCCTGCGACACTGTTTACATGACACCAGGGATTTTTTAACGGGTACAACAGAACTTTGTGATGATGCCATGCCTGCATTGACGCAGGGGGACGGTATTTGGAACATTTGTTGTAAATGTTCCAAATATCGTGGACCGGGGTTTTCTCCGTTTTTCCTTCGGGTAGAGGTGGATTTATTATACAGGTTCTCTAGGCTTTGTCTAGGGGCATGTTTATTGTAACAATAAATCATGAATTTAGTGGGTTTTTTTCAACTCTTATGATTTTTAAACACTATACTCAGAATAATCTATAGTTCGATAATAACTTGTACATGTAATTTTTTGCGTAAAATTACAAACATATTGACATTCTATTAGTATTATAACTCGCAGCTAACTTTTTATCTTATCTAGGAACTTTTGCTGAAATTTTTGAATCCGCCTCTGCCTTAGGGCCCTTGATCGGAATTGATGGGATGGTCCCTTGCTTGCTTCCGGAGAGTGAATTAGTTTATTGTCCTCCACGTGGTCATACGCAGTTTGTACTGTTTTTGACAATAAATTTATTATTATTATTGTAGCAGCATGTGAAACTTGTAGGTAAATGGAATTAAATGAGTAGAATTCTGCTTATAACTTTTGACTTGATTGTTTTCGGAATATGGTTCCCTATCTCAAATTGATCCATTTGCCTTCCACCACTATCCCTGAAAGTTTGTAACATTATGGATACACTCTGTATATAAAATTTTGTAAGTTAACATCAACTATTTAAAAAATTGATTGTATTGACTCCACTGTGAATTCCCAAAGTAATTTATGTATTCTAATTTATAATATATTTATTTATTTATTTGACATGTCGTAGACCCTTTTTGGATCATGCGAAGCCTCTACAGTTTTCTCCTTTGTGCTTGCCAAGAGGCCTTCATTTTCTCACGCATGGTTTTCTTTCTCTCTTCCGTCCAAGTCATACCGGTCTTTTTGACTGTGGTATCTGGCTAAACTTCCCACACAAAAACTCATCTTTTATAGGTATTACGGTCTTGAATGTCCCTAGTAGTGAGATTTGCGTCGGCAAGATCTCTTTTCACTTTTTCAGCCCATGTCATGCCTTTGAGGTTTTCTTTTGCTTTGAGGATCTGGTGTGTGAGCCTATCTTCCAAAAGTCTGTGTATGTGTCCATAGAATTTAAATCTTCTTTTTCTGAAGTCTGCTGAAATGTTTGAGCGTGCCTCTGTCGTTTTGTTGGTTGCTAGTCTGTATCCATCATCTGTTTTTATCGGTCCAAGGATTTTTCTGATTATTTTATGTTCTTCTTTTTTTATGTTTTCTAGGAGTGTCTTATTGTGAAGTGCCAGGGTTTCTGCTGTGTGTAGCGCTGCTGGTTTGACAACTGTGATGTAGTACCTGATTTTTGCACATTCGGATATGCATTTTTTGTTTTACAGTTGATGTTTTCATCCATAGGCTCTTTTTAGTTTTTGTTTCCTTGTTTCCTGGGCCCTTTTTCTTCAAGTCCAGTGGGTTCCATGATTTCTCCAAGAAATTTGAAATGTGAAACACTCTTGATTTGTTCGTATTTCGTGTATAGCATCTTTTGTGTCTAAGTGTACTCATGAATTCGTTTTTTCAGAGGAGATTTTAAGACCAACCTTTTCAGCGCACTCACTTAGTACATCTATCTGCTGTATCGCATTGTGTTCAGTCTGTCAGTATTGCCAGGTCCAATATCGGCAAAGTCCAAACAAGTGACTTCAACTTTTCTTTCAATTTTCAGTGGTTTCCAATGGCCACGTTTTCTTAGTTCTTTTCCCGTTACCTTATGACCTTTCTCAATACCACGTTAAATAGTAATAATATATTTATAATATCTATTCTAATTTGTAAGAATTTTCAAAACTTGGAAAATTTGTAAGAATTTTCTAAATATAATCTTCTTTTTTTAGAACCTAGCAACGACATTTATTTAATAAATTTTACTACTTAAGAATGAATTTATTGAATTTTTATACTAAAAAGATAATGGAATGGATTATGATCATTTTTTAGTGCTACTTTTCTCTTATTCATTGTATTTGTTTATTTCCTCTTAGTAGACTCAAACCAAATAATTAGTGAGTATGGCACCACATATCATATTAAATTTTGTGTTCTTTTTATCAATTTCTGATATAAATACTTGCATGAATGGCTTTGATTAGTATGACATTTGATATAGTGAACCATTTGTTTTGAGTGTTCTATCGTAAAATCGTGATGGAGTTGTGACATTTTTTAGATTCTTGTCTTTCAGATTTAATCCTCTCTTACACTTGTGACCATCATTATATCTGTGATGAATTTTATTTCCTTTGAAGATGCAAGAGTAAGAAAAATATTTGTGACATTTCATTTATATTTAAGTTGTAATTTAATTTAAATTTTTATCAAAGGATAAGAAAAAAAATCGTCAATATTCTCATCTATTATCATATTTGTATTATATTATTTTTAAGAACCCTGTAACAATTAATTAGTCTATTTACATAGTATTTAAAATATAATACCTGGTATGAAAAGTTAAAATGTTCTGTTAACATTATAATTTAATTACAACTCTCCGTTTTTGAAATCTGATATAACACTAATAAAAGTGTTGATATTCAACTCCAATTGAATGTTGATTGACACAATGGTGAGTATTGCTATTTTGACTAGTTGACAATACTCCAATGTGAGTTCTTAGATAAGTTTTGGTCTTGAAGTATTCATATTACTGTATATTACAAGATTCTATTGATGAAATAATGTTGATTTTTCTTTAATTGACTGGTAAAATAATTTTTTGTTTCGTGTTGTAATTGGGGAACCCTCTCCAAGTTGTGAATCTTGGAGCTAATCATTGAAGGTGTATTAAAATATTGTATCTCAACTGTTGGAGTAATCGTGTTGCAGTGGTCATCTAGTAAGTTAACACTGAAAATTTAGAAATATGAATCTAAAAAAATTTATTTCAGTTCTCTATTTTGTCTACTAGTTACTTATAATGAATAAATACTTGTATTCAACCATAATTTTTTATTAACACATGTCTCAAGTAAACATGAATTTTTTTAAACACATGAAACATCAAAATATTAAAACATTAAAACATGTGTACACAACATTTTGGTACTAATTTTTGTACCATCAGGTTTCAAAAAAACTTCGCAGCCTTTCCATACCAAAAGAATTTAGTAACTGTTTACGTACAAAGTTCCAGGATAGTAATATCAAAGTTATTTTTAAAACTTACTACAGTATGAATTTTATTAAGAGAGGCAAGGATAATATTGAAATTAGTGAATTAAACCAATGAAACATTTAATAATTGTAACAGAAATAATATTAATATCATCCACATTTCATACCATTACAATAAACTCAATAGTGATCTGATTGCTACCAAATATTTTGTCAGAAGTAATAAAGATGTTATGTTTACCAGTGCTGATAAGTTGCATTAATGTCGTAAGTAATGTCACAGTTGCTGTTAATAGAAGAGACTACATTAATAATGTAGAACTAGTTTTATCAGATACTAGCACCTATAATCCCATTAAGCACAGTCCATTAAATAAAATATTAGATAAGTTGAAAATACTCTTAAAGACTTGGCTATAGAATGAATACATTGATAAGAAAATATTTAATAAATTATATATTACTTCAGCAAATCTATCTATAGCCTACCTAAAATACATAAACTGGGAATTCATTACAGAATCATTGTGTCTTCTGCCAATGTCTTTATGAATTTTCCAAGTTCACACTTAATCTTCTGTCTCCAATGTTGGTTGAACCAAATTTTTCTGTGAAGTATAGCTTTGAGTTTATCCATAGGTATAAGAACCTTGTTATTCCTGATAACCATAAGATGATTTCTTAAGATGTAGTTTCATTATTTACGAATGTTCCAAATGGTCTTGTAATAAATAGTATTTTCAACAGATGGAAGAACCTGTACCTGTACTTTACCTAATAATGAAACAATCAATGCCATTAATCTTATCTTTAACTCTACTTCACATCCAATAATATTGTATTTCATCAAGTCGAAGGTTCTCTTATGAGCAGCTGCTTGTCTCCAATTCTAGCAGAATTAGTTTTGAGAGACCTTGAGAATTCTATCCTCTCTTCGTTAGAATTTGTCCTTATGCGAGATATGTCAGCGATATTTTTGTGCAGTTCATGATAACAAGATTGAATTAATTGCTAATGCTTTTAATGAATATCATCCCAAATTAAAATTTACCCTTGAAGAGGAGAATGTTTGTAAATTAATTGTTTTAGATATAAGTGTTTCGTGGGCAACATAAACTTAATTTGAACTGGTTTCACAAGCCTACTTGCTCTTATAGAGTTTTGAACTTCCTTTCAAAACATCCTATTCAACAAAAAAGATATTCAATTTAGTTGATAAAGCTATTTTACGCTCAGACAACAAATTCCATAGAAATAATTTGAATTTAGTGACAAATATATTATCTGCTAATTTCTACCCTGAACAATTTTCATTAAGAACACGTACATTGGAAAATTCAATATTTAAAGTTTAACAGTGATTCTCAGGGGGGGGGGGCTTTAGGACTTNTGTTTCTAAAGATTAATGTTTACTTGTGACACGAGGTAATAAAAAAATTGTGGTCTACTTAATTTGGTCAAATACAAGTATATATTTAAAATTCATTTCAATCAAAAATTCTGTGTTTATGAGTATTTGAAGTCTCTGATTAGGAATTGTGTGTGGTAAAATTGTTCTGAGAACTCTTTGGATTCTTGAGATATCTTTGATCGTGAGTAATATTTTTATGAATTTCCTCTCATCACATTGTTACGATTACTTTTCTTTTTTCCAGAGAGCAATGATGAAGACTGGGAAAGAGAATTTGACTTGGATGATCCTGAACTTCAAAATCCTGTAGTGAATTCACCTGAAAAGGGGAAGTAAATATAATTCTGGGGATGAGCAATTTTTTTCCTTTACAATAAAGTAATTGTATTTTTGAGTTTGCACAAATTTGTTTGTTTTATGGGGAAGATATTCTGTCACCGTTCTCTTATATTTATCTTTTAAGTTTTATCTTGTAGGGTTCTGCCTTCCAATGATGACAATTATGCTCTTGAATTAATTGTATGAATGTGTGTGTGAAGTTTTATTGCCTTTGCAAATAAATGGGCTGATATGGAAACTGTTTGCAAATTTGCTTTGTAGTTTTTGAGTTGTTGGTGTTTTTATAAATGGAGTAATCATGTATCGATTATTTCTTTGTCATGGTTTTTTGGTGCTATACTATCCATTCAAAGTATTATAAAGTGTGAAATGAATGTTATTACAGCGTATTTTGTTTGCTTATCTGTGAACAGTCTCCATGCCAACCACAAATGTTGCCTAAAGAAAGTTTTATAATTATATGGAAATGTATAATGTCTATAAATTGTTTTATGTAAAGGTGTCTTCATAAATTTATTGTTGTTATTTATAAGTAACATTAATTTTGGGAGGATAAATAAATAAATCCTCAATATTAGTGCCAATATTTACAGTGAGGGACCTGTATACTTTCATTGTGAAATTTGTAGTTTGTGAAAATGTATGGCAAAGATATTCAGTTATATTATTGTGAGAAAATAAAGCAAAACCCTCTAGACTTTGCTACTGTATGGATAAAATAGATTTTTCAAAAGGAGAAAATTTTGACATGAATATGGAAACTATCGCTACGGATTAGAGCAATTTTGTTCAATGTGTGATGAAATTTGATACACGTTAGATTGATCATTTTCCTGTCTCAGGAATTTAGATGGTACTTGTTGCTAATTATTGCTAAGACATTGATGTTATCTGCAACATGATGTGATCATAATTCTAAAAGGTTATATTATGTAATTTCTCCTTTTTCTAATTGTAATATGTAATGGTTTTGTATTGGCAATTTTGCTACTTCTTAGGTTATGAACTGTTAGAAGTTTGTGAGCAAAGCTCTGCACCCATTATTTGTCAACTCTTTCAACTTGTGCTTGTTATAAAAAACAAAACAAGAGTGATGTGCAAAAAAATACTAATATTTTAGAATCATCAATATAAGTAGCACATTCGACCAAGCTAACCTTCTGATTTATTCAACACTGTTACTGGTATTTTGTTGACATATGTTTGAGAAGAGAAAAGTGGATCTGTTATATGAACTTTTTGTGATGTCGGGTGTTACATTTCCATTGAAATGATTGAATAATTTTTTGATTGTTGTTCTTCAACAAGAGATCTTGTGTTATAATTATATCCTTAAATCCATTGTAATATTTTGTGTGTGTGCACCTTCTATTTGCACTTATGATTCTTTATTACACCATGCAATGCAATCTACATTTTGTTTAGAATTTACTATTTATAACCTGAAAGTAGGTAGAATGCTTTTCTTTTACATATATTTACAGTTTCTCATCTGTCTGATCTAATCTATTTCTCGAATTTTCTCTCACCACTTTGACATGGTTATGGGATTACTACAAAAGTTTTCATATTTTGCTTAAACAACAGTGGATCAATGACATTTTGATTTTCCAATTTCAACTATTAAAAGTAATGCATGAAAACATAATTCCACAAAATATCCCTTAGTATGATTGAAAATCATCAGATGTGGTGATTTTTCTTTTTTGTGTTGGCTGAAAAACTGAAAATACATAAAGTACTTGAAAAATGCTGCTGTTAGATGAGCATTTCTTTGACATTCCAGCTTTTGTTAAAGATAATTGTATAACTGTGTTGTTGCTTTTTTGGGTCTCTAAGTACAGGGGAAACAATTTTAGAGAAATAGGTGTAATTTTGATATGCAGTATATACAGGTTATTATATTGGAATAGGAATTACATATAACTTATATTGCTCATTGTAAATATTACTGTTTCTTGGCAGTTGTTGCCAAAATACTTTGGTTTCCTTTTAAATAAAATGTAGATATTTCTAGTCTTGCAGAAGCAAAAATAACCTGATATGCTCGGAAGGCTTGGAGCAAATCTGTAAATACAATATTTGTATACTGGTTGATCAGTAATAAATGGTATGAGTTTATTAATGTTGCTGTGTCTTGTTATATATGATGTTCAAGAAAACTCCACTAGAAAGAATATTCTAAGGAGAACAGAGAAATAGTTCATCAAGATGTATCTACTGATTTTTATGGTTGGTCTCATTATCCAGAGAAAAATTAATAATTCTTTTTGATGTACTTGTAATGCCACCCAAGGTGGGACTAGCACTCCAAATAGAAAAATCACTGAAGTATAATTGTTTTCTTGATTTTTATTCTAATTGTTTTATAACAAAACATTATAATGAAGAAATAACATGATTTAATTTGTATCTATCAGTAAATAGTGTTACATAAACAAAATTCATGAACACGCTTAATTCGTTTGAAATATGCTCTTAACTAAACAAGAAAAAAGCAAGTTTGTTGATAACACAAAACAATGGTTGTTGATAATACCAAACAGATAAATGTTATCAAACAATATAAAAGTATTGCAGCTAAGCACAACGGCTTTGTGATTTGTACATCATACCTCAGAAAAAGTTAATTATTTTGACTCTACAAAATTACATCAAATAGTAGATTTTTCTAACACCTACAGTGATAGACTAGATAAGGAAAAGACAAAACGAAAAATAATTATAAACATGCAATTTTTTTACATTGTGTAAATGAAATCAAGGACAATAAATTCTTAATAAGAAATATGTTTTTCAGAATGCAGTCTTTCCTCTGAATGATTGACTTCCTGAGAATTCGTTTAAGAGGACAGACAGAGGTTGCTACATTTCAATGCATCAAATTGATGTCAGTCTTTTCATTGCAAGAAAATTATATTAATGGCTTTTTGGATTATGGTAGAAAGGCACCTAATGATAAAAAATTATGCAAATTATATTGAAAGTCAATTAAAGAGACATGAGACAAATTAATTTTTGTTGATAGGCTTTAGACTTTTTGATAATACAAAACAATCATAAAATGTAGAAATCACTATTGTGTTTGTTCTTGTCCTAATAATAACTTATCACTGAAAAATTGTGTTTAATCCCTTAATCTGGTGACCCGACTATGTGATCATTTCTTTTCGCCTATTGTTTAAATATTGGCGCACTTGTTACTCTGCAGTTGTTTGCTCAAATTCAATTACTTTCACTTCTTTGAAAGCTCCCTTAATTGGGTTTTTAAGAAGAACTGAAAAAATTTGACATGCCTCCATTTAGAAACTATGAAAGTTAGCTGCGCGAATTTCTTTTTCATTATTATGTTTAAATGTATAATTGCAGTGCCGCCTATATCTACTGTAGGTGGCACTGATAGCTGAAAAGTTGAGACTGTGTCCCTAATCAAATTGGGCGTCCCTAGTCAAGCAAGCATTTGGGAACCACTGCTGTAACAAAATTCTATATGCCGGCACTTCACTTGACTTTGCATATTTGTCAACACGGCCAAGTGTGGAGGAGCTATTTGTCTGTATTCGATGTATTTGCTCTACTGTGGCAATTACGCGAACACCGGTATCCGTCCTCTTGTCGGTTTTTAGTCGTACATCAAAGGATATGTCCGTGAACCGCCCAGGTCTGGTTTGCCTTGTTTCGCAAAGTAGAGCGCGCGTTACCGACATTTGTTGATATTGTGGTTCTGTAATCTATATTTGACTTTTCTTATCTTACAATTTCTTTAATATGGACGGGAACATTATGGCTGAGACGAACATTATTAATATGTGCTGGGAAAACGAAACAATATAAATATTTCTTGAATTGTATAAAATACATTCCGTCCATCATTGGTATAAGCAAACATATTTGGCATTATCGAGTTATTTGCGTGTCCGGACCATATGAGGATGGCATGTTTGTGATATTTGTGAGTACGTCAAATATTTAGCCAAATACTGCGAATACGCTACACAAATACCGCAACGCCAAGTGAAGTGCTAGCATTATGTATTGTGAAGGAATGGAATAATACGAAGAGAAAGATCAAGGTTTACTCACATTATACTCGGTGAAGGCCTCCTTAATGCAAAATGATGAACAATAAATGTAAATTGATTATGATTAGTATTTTTGTTGTTGCTTATATCGAAATAATACTTTGTAATCTGAAACACTTGTTTTATGAACTTGGCCTTACAAATTTACTTGATCTGTTCCACTCGTGGTACTTTTATAGTCCACAATATTTTAAACGTGACATGAGATACAACTAAAAATACCAATAGAAAGTAACGACTAATGTAGTATTCCGCAGCTTGTTCGGTTCAAGAAACGTGAATTCTTAATTTGGCTGTCTGTAGTGAGATATGTTTATTAAGAGAGGGAGTTATTTAATTTGTATCGCAATGGTGAGGATTCCTTGTTGCAATTTAGATGAGGCAGCCATTAGAGATAGGAAATAGTTTTTGATCTTTTCTCTATACATCAAACCTTCACCATTTGAATTCACTTGGATTTGAAGAGAAGAAAATGCTACGAAGTGTGAAGTAAATTGTAAAAAAGGGATAATAGAATAGGTTGACACAAATCTTATTTTAAATCGTGTGTTATTATTGTTGTTCCAAATGCGAGTGAAGTGTTGTGAAAATCGTGTGCATCGAGTGAAAAAGTGATAGTGATATTGTGAATAATTAAAATATTAATCTTTAATTTACATTATGCAGGTACGTGGAAAGAATATTAAATATTCCGTAAAATTTTGGGAGATTATTAGAATTATATTTATTTATATTTCAGCAATGTGAAGATCGGTTGAATACAAGACGAGCGCAGTTATTCCATGCACTATTTCGCTATTTACGCTCTATTTACTCTTACTAGTTATTTAAAATTGGGAATAAAGCTCAGAATAACGTGACCGGATCTTGATTTATTGGGTTCATGATTATGTACTTCTTTGTTCGACAATAAATTGTCTTGATATAATGCAGTTCACCACGAGTGAGATCTAGGTTTCGCCGTTTCATTTGCTGCTGAATTACCTTATTTTAAATGAAATTATAATACTTCATTCTGTTGTTTTTTTGTGTGTGTGTTATGTCTTAATAATTTATTTCGAATTAGTGATTGTAGTGTGTGTGGAAGGCATTTCAAGCAGAGGGGAATGAACATGTGTGGTGTACAATGTATTATACGACCTAGGCGACCTTCCTTGCATGTCGTTAAAAATTGTAAAGAAACATATTTTGGATGACTCTTACAGCCCGTATTTCGTTATATTTTTAAAAATTCATCTTCTAAATGGAGTTAATATTCAGAATGTTAAGAATTTTGAAGTTAAGATAGATATATTGCGTGCTATGAGTAAATTTTAAAACTCATTAAAATATTAAATTTTTTGCAGTTATAACGTTCTACGTAACCTTTTCATTAATGAAGTGGGCAGGCATGGGCAGGGTTGGATCCAGCAAGTAATCTTGGGAGGGGGAGATGGCGAAACTTTGTCAACTTTGCTNAAAAAAAAAAAAAGTTTCGTCTTCCGAAGAATCATCCGTTTTATTAATAGTAAAAATAAAATTACATTTGTTAATGTTGTTTTCTGTATTTATTAGAATTTATTATATAATTAGCCTGGTACAATTAAAATTTTAAGTATTACAAAACACAAATGAAACAAATATACAAAATAAGTTAAATTTTAAGCATTATAAATTTTTTAAGAAATTAAAGAATTTTCCTTTATTTTGTTCAAAAGTTATTTTAAAATCCCTTTAAGTATGTTTTCCTTTCTTTGTTATATAAAAGTTGTATGGCATAAAAATATTCCAAAGGTGAAAAGTTCTTGCACTGTGAACCCAATAAAAAAGCTGCCCCTTTATTGTCAAAAAAGGTTGTAAAAGTTTATAATATAATAACACATGATAGTCTTGAATAGCTCTACTACTTTATATTTTTTTGTTAGCAAGTGTAAGTGGGCTATTTTCTAACAAAATAAGTTAATCTAAGGAAAATTATGTTTATTTTATATAATTTATATAATATTAGGCTCATTTGCCTTGAGAAGAGCAACACAAATTTTCTCTACTTTATCTCACTAAAATAGGTATATACATTTTAACTAATCAAATTTTTTACATCTTTTATCTGAAGCCTTCTCCAATTGCTTGATAATGTTTTCTTAATTTTCTATTACCTGATATGAAGAGCTGTATAAAACTTTGAGAGTATGACTTTTTAAACATGATTTTATGATAGTCATGTCTGCATGATGAGGTATAAATGGTAATATGTAATCTTGTAGAAAATAAGATAGAATTAAATTTAGTAATTTAGCTTGTAAAAGTTCATCATTATGTATCTGAGTATGTTAATATTACATCTGAGATTGTTCAAGGTATCCACCTCAGACCTGCATTCTGTATAATTTATATAAACCGAGTCCATTATTTGTCTACTATTGAGTTAAGTCTTCTAAAATATTGTTTGATGATAATATAAAAAATATATAAAGTAGAAATTGTTTCAATGAGTAAGTTTCAACTGTATTTAAAGACAATTAATTTTATTAGAAGGACAAATAATTAAGTTAATTTGATCAATTCTTCCAGCAATTACATTACTTTTTATAGCTCTTCCATCCCAAGTTTTGCAAGGAGAATGGTCAACTCATTACTTTTATATCTTATTTGATTGATTTTTTTAATATAAATTTTTGTAAAGGATAAATCCCAATCTTAGAACTAGTCTTGTTGATAATATAAATATTACTAATTTTTAGAAAGGAACCATGACAAAATTTACCACTTTTCACATGAGAGAATTTACTCATTTTCTTAAAGGTACAATTTGCATCATACATAAAATTTATGTCCCTCTTAAATTAATAATATAATACCCTAGAATTATATAATCGTAAAAAACTGACAGTTAAAGAACCTATTATTTATGTTCAATAAGAGGGATCATTAAAAAGTTAAATTAGACTTAATATTTCTTTTTCCAGAGAGTAATATTATTAATAAAAAAAAAGAAAATTGAAGAAATATATTTTATTGGTCATAAGTCAATAGAATTATTCTTGATATGTGTTACACTGAAAACATGATGAAACTTACAAAATTATGCCCAAGAACCAGTGAGCAATGACTATAAGACATACTGTCATATTGTCAAAGTAATTGAAAAAGTACTACAAAAATTTCAAATTCTATGTAAGAATTGACATAATCTAATTTCAAAAATCAAATGTCAATCAATTGAAAAAATATATACAGAATTCAATCGAAATAAAAAATTAAAATATAAAAATAACTCTTATACAAAACCATTCACAAAATATAAATAAAAAATTCTCAAGTCAATGCCATTGACAACAAATATAAAAATCAGAATGTCAGTATCATTGACAACAGGCATTCAAATCAGAATGACAGTACCATTGACAACATGTAAATACAAAATTAGAATGTACAAAACCAAAACTTTTCATGTGGAAATTTTATGGAGTATCTGTATGTTTTCATTTACTTAAAATATAATTTTTCATAGTGGTTAGAGATATTGTTGCATGTGATGTTAGGTATTGTTGCATGTGATGTTAGGTGTTGTTGCATGTGATGTTAGGGACTTACGCATGATTGATTTCGTGTGACAGGTATCTTTACATCATATTTTGTGTTTGTAAGGAATAATATTTACAATACTTCATAACAACTTCTAGATGAAACCAAGACTGATTATTTTATCAAACCTTTTACTGACATTGGAAGAACTCTGTTTTATATTTTTTCATTCAAAACAGTTAGTTTTAAATGTGGATGATTTTCGTGTACTCTCCACAGCTATTAGAAGTCATGAGCCTCTAATAAAAAATCCGATAGTAGGAGCAGTATTATCGTGTCTGACAACGAATGTGTATATTTGGCAGAGGGGATATTTATTTTGTTTTGTATCTTGTACTGGCATTTCTTTTGAATTTTTGCACTTCTGTAACATTACGCTGCAGATAAAAATCCTTTATCGTATGGGACGAAATGCAATGGAAAGGATAAATAGTAACAAGTAATGTAAATCCTGGTAAAACCAGGAACAGGGTTCTAGATGTTGTAAAACCAAATGAAAAAATATTTAAAGAGATTTAGGAGTAATTTAAAAAGGAAATATTCAATCATCATAAAATGTAATGGATTATTTGTTATGTACATTTAACAAAGAAAACTTCTTTAAATCGTAAAATTTCGAGAATAGTTTAGATTTTACAAGAATTTCAATGAAATGTTGCAGCCGCATCATGCCTCGGAAGCAAAAGTTCGACCTGCGCGGCTCCCACGAGAAGGTGTTGTGTAAACACTCACGTTTTGTATTAAAATTGTATTATGAATTTTAAAAATTAGGGTGTTGTACATGTTTTTAAAAATCAGCAAGTAAAAATATTTTGATCTTACAAAGTAGAAAGATGGTTAGTCTAAGAAAAATCCCAGGAAACTCCGGGTTATCAGCTAGTTGTATTATAAAATTATTTACTCAACGACCATTTACCACTACTATATCTTGGCTTCCGGACTGTTTCCGGGAAAGCCCTGAAGACGACTTCAGAATGGAGGTCGAAATGTCGGCACCTCAACAGATGACGCGTGTAACGTCGGCGCCAGGACACGCCAGCAACTTGCGAAATATTAATAGCTCTTTGTATGTTCCAAGCAGGATGCTGTTAAGAATATGACAATAAGTGGCCGGTCCGCGCTAAGACGGACGTGCGACGAGTTTTCTGTGTGAAGGCATTGTTCGAATNGAATAAACACTTTTTATCTTAAGGAAAGTATGTACCAGTGTATTCGAAGAATGCAGTCGGCGACGTTGTCTCAAGGGGGCTCAGGTGTGCTTAAATTAAAGACTAATTCCACGAAGAAATGAAAGAAAAACTAAACAGGTGTTTGCGAAGCGCCTGGGTGACGCGCCTAGCGATGCGTCCTCTGCATTCCTAGAAGCGGAAAAAGGACACAACCGAAGTGCCTGCACGGTGGTGGCGAAGGCGTGGTCATTCGCTGATCACGTGACGTCTGGTACAGTATAAATTGAGAGGCGTGAATCTCCTCGGCGATTCTTTACAAAGGAACGTAGAGAGATCCGTCAGCACGGACAAGTGACTGTACTAAGTTTTGGTCGTGGAGACCAGATTGTTTGTNAGTTTGTTAAGGCTGCTGCGGTGGACTTAATGGATTCTTTACAAAGGAACGTAGAGAGATCCGTCAGCACGGACAAGTGACTGTACTAAGTTTTGGTCGTGGAGACCAGATTGTTTGTTAAGGCTGCTGCGGTAGACTTAATGAATTCTTTACAAAGGAACGTAGAGATCTGTCAGCACGGACAAGTGACTACTAAGTTTTGGTCGTGGAGACCAGATTGTTTGTTAAGGCTGCTGCAGCAGACTTAATGAATTCAATACTAGGTGCGAGGGTCGTAATTAGTTTCAGTTAGTTGTTGGGTGAAAACAACTTATCTTTTTGAAAGAACCGATAACCTGAGGGTTTATTAAAATTTAGTTGTCTTCAACTATATTTTACAAAGTATAAACGATGCTCTCTTACAGCATTATTTGTCTAATCAACGATTATTAGATGTATTGATGAATTTGGGAGTTTGTCTGTAAACAATTCTGATTTCACGTAATTTGTAATAAATCATTATTTATTATTATTACACGTGAGTTTGGTTGCTCGGGAAACCGTGCTAGTGGCAGCGAAAAAAACCACCTTAGGGATTTTGGTATGTATGTGGATCCCGCTTCTACCAAAAGAATAATAACACATCAGGGTTTGAGGTGTGATGTTACAACTGTTTTAGCAGCGGTGGGATACGAACACTGATACCACGCGTGAAAGCAACGCGGGCATCTGCTACTGGTGCTGTTCTTCAAAGGACCGAAGTACCGCAACGCAGCTACGACACAACAGATTGGGTAAGCAACTATAATCGCTATCTGCAATTGCAAGTCTCTGGGCGTAGTTAACTGTTTTATTAGTGTCAGTAAATTTGTTTTTATTTTGCTACTAGAGTTAATTTGAAAACATGGCGTATTTAATGCAATTGAGTAAAGACATGTTACAACAAGTAGCGGAAGAGTTGGGGGTAACCGAAATAGAAAATTGTACTAAACTACAATTAAAAAAATTAATGTGGAAGGTTACGAGGAAGGGCTAGTCAGAGGATTAATCGACGGGTTGAAGGAAGAACGCGATGGAGAGGGAGGAAAGAGCCGAAAGGGAGAGGGAGGAACGCGTGGAAAGGGCGCGTGCGGAAGAGCGTGAGCGTGTAGAAAGGGAGAGAGAAGCCGAACACAGATTCGAATTAGAAAAACTACGAATCACGTCCAGTGCAATAGAATTACCCTGGGAAACGGAAACAAGTAGTGTTGATATTAGTCGTGTGATAGGCAAATATCAAAAGGATAGTGATTTAAGTCTCTATCTGAATTTTTTTGAAAGACAAGCAATTAGCTTAAATGTTGCGAAATCTCAGGGGGTTACACATTTATTGGGTTTATTACCTTCCGAACTAGTACAGCAAATAATCAAAGTTTAAATTTAAATTAATAGCAAAAAAACAGTACAGACTGCGTATGACCACGTGGAGGACAATAAACTAATTTACTCTCCGGAAGCAAGCAAGGGACCATCCCATCAATTCCGATCAAGGGCCCTAAGGCAGAGGCGGATTCAAAAATTTCAGCAAAAGTTCCTAGATAAGAT
>NNCF01129390.1:447561-520942 GCA_002313205.1 Laupala kohalensis
AGGTGTAGGAGTGGGTAGTGGGGCAGGTGGATGATGTGAGGTCAGATGTGAAGCTAGAACAGAACCGAAGTGCTGTTTCCCAGACGGTCTCAGGTGTAAACCGTGGTGAGTAAAGTCCTTGGCAGTCAGGTGTGGTTGCAAATCAAAAAATGTGATTTTTGTGACTGCCAGGTGATGTTTTAGGGAGATGTTGACCAGGTTAATTTCGTGATTTATTTGTGGAACGTTGAAGCGTGGAGGCAGGCTAGAGAGCACTATGTTCGTGTGCAAGGAGGCCATTTTTAGTTTTTGTAGATGTTCAGACGCGTTGAAATGACCACCCAAGTTAATATCGTTCTGCCCACCTATGATGATTACTGTGTCCCGCTCTGTGAGTTTTTTAGTGTAAGTGTCCAGTTCTCGAATAACTTCAGCCAAACGAGCGTTTGGCTTAAAGAAACCGGAGACTGAGAACTGGCTAGGAAGAAATCCACGCAATACGGAGGACATCTGACGACCGTGCGAATCAGTTAGTATGAGCACGTGTGATTTCTGCGTGGAAGTGTTGGTTTCATCTCTGGATAGCACTACTTTACGTGATTTTGGGTGGCTGTGCTTACCAGTGCGTGGTGTGTGAACAGGCCTGGGTACTGGACGGGAGGGAATGAAACGAGTAGATAAGGTAGGAAACAGGGACATGTCATCTAACAAACTAAACCTATACTGAGTGAAGAGTTGGGGTGGTGCATGTATCGTTGGTCTAACAGGTTGGTAGCAGTTGGAAGGAGAGTCAAAGAGAATGAGAGTCAAGATTACGAGCAAATTAAAGATAGCTTGCTTAAAATATTTAAAGTATGTGCTGAAAAATTTAGAATGTTGTTCTTTTCGTGTAAGAAAGCAGAGAACGAGAGTTGGGAAGATGTGCGATATAGTTTAGCGACATATCTTGCGGGATGGATAGGAGGAGTCCAAGTGGATGACTTCGAACAACTTAAAGATCTATTGATCACGGATCAATTAAAAAGAAAAACTCATCCCGATGTAAAAGAGCATTTTCTTGAAAATTGGGGTAAAATGAATCAGTCTAAAGAATTCGCGTGTAAATTAGACGAATATGATTTGTTGAAGTTCTCAGGCCATGCGGCCAAATCAACAAGGAAGACGAATCATGTAACTTGGGCTAGAAGGTTTTTGTCGATCTATTTGACTAGCATTTCAATACCTTCCTGCGTCGAATGTTTGACTGTTATTGCCAGAGATGGATCACACTACTCGCCAATAACGAACCTTGCGAGGTACTCGGCAATGCTTGCCGTGTGTAACCTCCACTTGAACTTCATAATGCACCAGTTGTAGGAAACACTTGGCATTATGGGAAACGTGTTTTGGACAGTCCACCATATAACGAGAAACTGGAGGTCTAAAGAGGCGCGAGAGAGCATAATGACTTCTGAAATGTTTAAACTTAATCATTTATCCTTACAGAAGGTAAATATTTGATCTAAAATAATTTAAATTTCTAGATGTAACCGTAAAGATGTAGTAAAATCATCGTCGAAGTGCCAATGAACATAATTATGTTCATTGTGAAATAATTATGTGTGAGGCCTGTGATACACGGTTCGGACGAAATATTTAGTACTTAAACACGCGGCGTCAGTGTTCGCGCGTCCATGCTATACTCTTTCGTCAAATAATTTATTGTTTAATATTTGTTAATTCAGTAATGTTAACATTTATATCCATCAGTTATGGTTAAGACCGTGGACCGTAGGAGTAAAACTGAAATTAGAGTACTGGCGGCGGCGAATACGTTTTTCACGTGTCCAATTTAAGTCAAAACACCCGAATCAAAAAAACTGTAGGTAGATGTAGTGCTAATGAACTACAATAAACATTAATTATAATTTTAATATTATTCCTAAATTTGTACGTAACAAGCTTCTGATGGTAGTACTTATAAATACGCTTTAGTGCAATACATGGGGTGGTGAGGAACTATTAAAACATTGAACACTATTCGGAAAAATTAGCATTAAACGGATTAAGAAGAGCGGAATAGTGCCATGCACGAATATATTTTAAACTTAAATACTTATGTTAGTTTTTTAATTTATTTTTGTATTTTGTCAACGATACAAATCTCAAATGTTTATCTGATAGTTGTCCGAAAACAACGATAAAAGATTTGTTGCCTGTGAAGTGAAAGTGTCATGAAGTGAGAGATTCACTCACCGTGACCATGGAGAATGAAACATCTCTGAAAGTAGTATTCTCGGAATATGAAACACTTTCTTCGGAAGTGTTTGTAGAAAAATCAGGTTTCTGTCCTTCGAAGAACGCCAGGCAAATTCTGTGTGAGTCACAGTTAAGAGGAATTTCTTAGTTAAGTTGCTTCAAATAAATCAATAAAACCTAAACATATTTCCCTCCCGTGACGAATTTAATTTTGTATGTTGGCTTACACAGTCCTCCAGTTTTCGATGTCTCTCGACTTTGGGTTTGTGTCCAGGAAGTTTCCTACCAATGTTTCGCACAGTCAATTAGTCATCACGGAAACGGTCTTTCAGGGACAGGAACACCATAACTAGGCTTCCGAGACTTCTAGTGTTATGTTAGTGAATTTCTTGAAATCTCGCATTTTGGGAGATTGTTTTAGTTTCAATTAGCAATATTTTTTAATAATTTAAAGACTCTATACAATGACGTATTTGTCAAATAACCGAACTACTATAACCGATGAGAATAAAATTTGTTATGCATACTGCACATTTTATAACATAGCAACCTAGATTTATTCCTTTCTTTTTTTTTTTTTGGCGGGGGGCGGCTGCACATGTAATGATTGTGCTTTGGGATGATCTAAAATTAAATAGCTCTGCCTTTGGGACCTTTGAACGGAATTGATGGCGAATTTGGCCGGACACCGTGAGTACAAAAATGGCTTCTTCGTTATTTAAAAGTAAGTCTTGTGGAAGTATTTCGTTGGTCTTAGTATTTTTTATTTCAATTAGAAAAAAACCTCTTAGGGTCTAACAATTACGACAGAATTACTAAATATACCACTTGGATATTCAAAAAAATACTGAAAATTCTTTCTCTTTACACGATTAACCTCTATTCGCTTTCTAATTCGAAATCACTTGAACTGCAACCCTTTCTATGACCCCCAATATATTTGACGACGCATCTGCGGTTTATTTTCTTTACCTAATGTATATTTACTAGTAATTGAGAGGGCTTGCAGAATTTTGCTTACTAACTGATGATCTAATTGCAATTAGCACAAAGCCATTTTCCGTGGAATGAAAAAGAAAAGAAAAAATATATTATTTTCGGACCCATTTCGCACATTGGTTAAATTTTAACATTATTTGGTTCCATGTTTATATATTTTTTTTTAATTTCATTTTATTGAATTAATTGTTTTCCATTTACATCGAATAAATCTGAGAAAACTAAAATAAAGCATGAGTATTTTTCTTAATGATAATTCAAAACTATTTTAAAGTAAAAAAGAATTAATTATGGTATTTTTTATATATTGAAGATTTTAAAAATAATTTATCAAATAAATAATTGCTGTAAATTACCTTCAAAAAAGTTCTTTTAGACGCGATTAGTGTTTTAAGTTTCCCTCCCATAAAAAATATTATATTAAAGAATCATCTGAAGAATATATTTTTGTGTACTTCGTAAAATGTATGATTTTGGGAATTATTAATTTAAAAGTCTTGAGGTTGTAATAACGATGCCTTCTTGCAGTTCTCAATGTAACACGAATAGTTCAACAAAAAAAATTCAATCATAAGTTTCAAACTAAGTTGAAGTAACTTTGAAAGACTAATAGATTATATCAACCTATTAATTTAGAGAGATTGATCATGAATAATAATCGTGATAATATGATTAATCGTTCAAGTGTGATTACCGAATATAATAGAAATATTTTCAATAATTTCCCATCCGTACTCCGTATGTAATGCATTTCATGTGCTGTTATATTTTTGAACGGAAATGCTTGCGTGAACTAGCGGTTTCTTTTCCTTTAATTTTTCGACAGTGAAATATTTACCAGGTGTGTAAATATGAAACAGGAATTTTTGTACAGAAAATACACGTTTATTGTATGAAAATGATAAAATATTTTATTCGAAATATTGTCCATTGCTAGCTATACATTTTTTCCATCTCTCTGGCAATTTATGAATGCCACGCCAAGAAAACTGTTGCTCTTTTAAGGCAAATCAGTCATCGAGCCATTTTAGTACATTTTCATAAGAAGTCAAGTGCTGCTGAACCAATGCGTGTCCCATCGATGCAAATAAATAGTAGTCGGACGGAGCCAAGTCTGGTGAGTAAGCCGCATGCGCAAGTATCTCCCAACTAAACGCCTCAATCGTTTCCTTGACCGGTTTTGCTGTGTAAGATGGTGCATTATCATGAAGCAAAATCGGTTTGTGTTGCCTTTCTTGATATTCTGGTCGTTTTTCACGCAATGCTTGATTCAAATCGATCATTTGTTGTCGGTAGCGTTCAGTATTAACAGTTTCGCCAGGTTTTAGCAGCTCATAATAGATCACACCCTTCTGATCCCACCAAACACAGAGCATTGTCTTCTTTCCATAGCGATTTGACCTTGCAATCAATGTTGATGGTTCGCCTAGAGTTACCCATGATCTTTTACGCTTAGGATTCTCGAAATATATCCACTTTTCATCACCTGTCACAATTCGATGGAGAAATGACTTTCTTTTGTACCTTTTATTTTTTGGGGGCTTTACGGCTCGTCGACATCGAGGTCATTAGAGCCCTAAAACTTGTACAGGTAGGGAAAATGCAGTTACGCACTAGGGAGAGCCAACATGACTCTCCCCGCGTGTGGGATTCGGTGGGACTCGCCGAACGATTCAATCATACCCACTAAAAACCCTCCTGAATTACAACTCAAATATCAACATATCTCAGAACATTACATGTATCATAAAAAGGAGAGGAAGAAAGAGGAAAATGAAAGATACTCGAGCGTCGGGATCGAAAAGAACAAGAGGTGACCAAGGAAGGTCAGGAAAGAGGAAGGAAGGAGCCCGGCACAAGTGGAAGTAATGCCAGACTCAGCTCGGGGCTCCGTGTTCGCCAAACACGTACTTACTAGATGTAAGTCCCCTGATGAGTTCTTTTGTACCTGGCGAGCAGCATTTCGCAAGTGGTTTTTCGGTTTTCTTGCTGTCTTTCATTCAATTCATGTAGAACTCATTTTCCCACCTTCTGGATCTTTCCCATGGCCTTCAAACGTATGGAGACGGCTTCGTGTTACATTTAATTGATCCGCGAGTTCTTGAAGGGTTTGAGCGTCATCCCCATCCAACAATTCTTGCAATTCATTGTCTTCAAACTTTTTCGGCGGTCTTCCTCATTCTTCGTTTCTCACGTCAAAATCGCCACTTTTGAATTCCTTAAACCACTCAAAGCACTGATTTACCAAGAGTATGCTCACCGTAAGCTTCGACAAGTATTCGATGCGATTCTGCAGCAGTTTTCTTTAAATGGTAACAGAAAATCAATGCTGTCCGCAAATCGTAGTTTGTAGGCACAAAACTCGACATGTTCAACACTATTAAAAACTATGCTGTTATATGAATCTCGTATTGTTGTCAGCTGTCAAAGAAATAAAATGGTGCCAATGATGCGGTTTGAAGGTTACTACATTGACAGCTACGGCCATCCATGGGCAAATTCAGGTTTCATATTTACACACCTGGTAGTCACATTGTTGAAAACAATGTTTTTCTATAACACTTATTAAGCCTTTAATTATGTCAAAGTTGAATCGATGCAGTTTTCATAATTAGATAAAGAATAAAATTCAAACTAAAGTTAATATAACCTTAATTTTTTATGGAAAATACTTTGCAAATCCATATTAGGGTTCTTATTTAGTCTCCAGAAAACCTTTAACTTGAGCAGTGGTTTCAATGGGATAGGCTACGTTAGGATGCTAACTTTAGGGACGTTAATATTAATCGTTTTAGGTGTCAACTACTCTGAGATAACAAGAGTCGTATCGTTTAGGAATAGATTTGTATAAAGTGTTACTCAAATTACCAAAATAACCATCTTGATTAATTGTACGGGGTGTTTATCAGATAGTGAATATACATTATATTATGCCTGTCAAAGTTAAAGAAACAAGCTCTATAAAAAACGATATAATGGAATAATTAAAGCTCGCATTAACTCTTAAACCCACGTATTCATGAACATTTTGAAAGAAATGACTCTTCAAAAAGCCTTTAATCGTATATTTGTTAATTTCATGTCTCCATTTACTCGTATTTTGGAACTGTGTTATTGTGAGTGAACTTTTAAAATTAAGTCAGAATGAAAATAATTGAATGGCATTCACGTTTTGAAATATCTTCTTTTTAATTTTCAGATTTTTGGAGACAACATTGAAATCTAAGTGTACCCTGAAACCACCAAAAACCATCGGAAGTTCATCCAAATATAAGTAGTTGTACACTACTGATAACATAAGAGGGCCCATTTATTTTTCTAAGTCCCACGCTCTGACCAGTTTTGGATCTGTTAGGTTTGTAACGCCTCCCTCCTCTTGTTTTCCCTTCGAGAGGGGAAGTTTCGTTCGACCAATCGTAGGTCTATTTGAAACGGCGCCTATATTTGGAAGACATCGTGCGGCGGGTAAATCGTAACGAGATAAAATCTTTAATTACACCGCTACTAAAGAAATATTTTGTATTTTTTATTATACACATTTTGGACTTCTATAACAAAAATATTCTGTATATTCTTGACTTCAATAAACTTTACCATTCTCTATATTTAAACGACATCTTGAGATTCGTTGTCTCGAGAGGTCTTCATAGGCAATGTAAAAGATATTAGACTTTCTATAAAAAACGTTTGCGTAATACTGTGATAAAATATAGTTTTTAACAGAATTTGAATATAATTGCAAGATATCGTATGGAATTGGTATAATTCGAATCACAAATTACTTATAAATATTCCTATAATTTCTTATATTTATACAGTGAAGTAAAGAAATCAAATCTCATTGCCTACAAATGATGTGTATTGTCGAAAGTAATTTCACATAATTTGCGATTCTCTTAAGTTTTTCATATATGTGAAAAGGAATTAAATAAATATAGAAAACGTTTGTCTCAAATATGAACTAATAACACAAAAGTTTAATTCTCGAGTTATAAATAATATAAAACTACTTAAGGAACAAATAAATTACATCTTCTAGTGACATATTTATCCACGATATAACAATTTGGTAGTAATCGTGCAACCTAAAAAAATAATCAGAGATCAATAATATGAAATCCTCGTTTACGAATTTTTTTACAATTGAAATACTTTATATATTCTACATACTTAACTCACTCCTCATTTATAATGTTAGTATCGATATTCAGTATTATTTATTGATTTCCAGAGCAGGGAACGAACATTGTCATTTAGAAACATTCTTTGCGGGTATATAACTTTTTACGAAGCAACATGGATGTTACATTTGTGAAGATAAACGTATTAGTCAGACATTCAGTATAATATTTACAGTAAATTTAAATCGAGCGAGGCAGTTAACAAGGTCGTATTTAGTTTTATATGTTAAGTTATTGTAACTTGTAGTTCCCCGTATTCCTGATTCAGTGTCATATTCTAAGGACTTGTTATTTTAAATCTAGAAATCTTCTCCAATTAACGTAACATTTTGCCGTCAATTCAACCGAGAATTTCATATTTTCAGAAAGTGTTCAACAAATATGGGATATTATACGAAATATGTTTTTTCATTGTAATATTTATGTTACTTATGCATAATATTTTAATGGCGTTCTACTTTTTACTGGCTGTAAAATTAGAAATTTAGATCGCTGAAATTTTCCTCTCGGACAAACGACGAAGGCGCGAATGACACGTAATTTCGTTTAACAAATAGAAGAAACTTTTATATTTGATTGTCAAATGATAGAGCAGGAACAACGAAGAGATTTCTAATGAAACTCGCGGAGAGGAATACATTTTAGTTTTATGTTAGTGTAATATGCATTATGACTCTGAAAGGCTAAACCTTCACAACATCTAGGGTTTTCTTTTTTCCTTTTTAATGTTTGTAGAAAAAATAAATTTATCTACAATAATGTAGTGTAATTAGAAAAAATACAAAATAAGAATACAGGGACCCTGAAGATGATTCTAAACTAGCATCACAACATTGACCACGCACGATTAAATTGCAATAGACTGTTTAACAAAAAATAAAGTAATTGATTGTTTATAATAAAATTGCATAATTAATAGAGCATATACCTTTTTCTTTAGTAAATATTGTTCTCCAAATGTATAATGTTGTAAATCTAGATGCTATATGAATAAATATTTATTGAAAATATAGTTTGGATATATATTAGACCCGTTTCCTACTCAATATTTTTATTAAAATAAAGTTTTAATACTTGGGGTATAATTACGAAATCGTGAATTTCTTTTAGTATCATTGTTTTCTTTAAATATAAATTATTTGCTTTTAAATTCAATATAAAAATTTAGTATCATTGTTTTCTTCAAATATAAATTATTTGCTTTTAAATTCAATATAAATTTTTTTTGCACATATTTATTGAAATTTTGAAGAACTTTTCTAAATTCCTCGCAAAATATATCATTGAACACTTTCATTTACACATTAAGAAACTAAAATATCGAAACTTAAAGAGAACGTGAATAGAAATTATTTTACAGAAACTTTGTCGTCTCGTCGGCAACTTTGCTAAGATGAACTTTGGTCTGTCACGTTGCCATGTATGTTGTAATGCTACGTTGCCGAATTGACAATTGCTCAGCGTATGTTTTAAGATTTTCCTAAGCAATGTGAGAGCATGAATTAAGGTTTCGTTCATTACAGCTCTCAAACAGATATTACGAGCTGAATTGTGGTATAAACCATTTTCAAAAATCAGTTCACACTAGGATTCGAACCCACCTTGTGACAGAACAATAATAGCAGTGCTTTAGCGTTCTCAGCCAATTACACTTTTGCTGGAGGAGGTAAAATGTCTGTTGAAAAATTCGAACTTGGGCTAGTACTTCGGACCTCATGTATCGCAGTGTGATTTATGATGCCAAGGCTGCATTGGAGAAATTTGATTTTCACGCAAACATTGGATACACTTTTTTTGACACAGCAGCAAAGGAGAGGACCCTGTAGCAGTAGTTCCCATCCATTTGATAGGAGCAAGGTGATCCCGACAGACGAAATAACATCGACGCTAGGGAAAAACAGCAAACAAACGAGAGTGGCGAAAACGAGAGCATCGGCGCGAGGGAAGAAGGAAAGCGATCATTGACGTTAGTGTTTTTTCAGTTTCACAAGCACCATGAGCTGCAAAACACACTCTAAAGTATAATGAATGATATTCTAAGGAATACTGCCTATGTCAAATTTACCAAGATTGAGATCAACTGAGTAATAAAATTGAAATTTTCCCCAATTTTTTTTGTGTTTATTCAAAAAAATATGTGTCCGTAACCTATAAAAATGCCTACAAATAATTTTGTTTCTTTTTCTCATAAAATTGAATTTTTTTTTCAAAGTTAAATAATTTGTTCCAATGTTTCACTTTAGTCTCTTTACTCTCTTTCGGTAGAAACCGTCTTGATGAAATAGTGTGTTAAAGTAAGGTAGCCAAAACAACGTCTCCTGAGACAGTACGAAGTTAGGCAGAAAAGTAATGAGACTGGCAACACTAGAAGCGATCTGGCAACGCTGCGCTGTTGTCCTTGATAGGGCACGTGTATGAGTACCCTCCCATAGCTCAGTGCGCGTTTCAACTCCTTCCGTTTACTACGTGATTTTTGTGACTGCTATTAGTGACGTGTTTTGGTTGTGCGTCAAGCAAAATGGAACAGCGAAATTTGGAGCCATTAAATTTTGTGTTAAGCTTGGAGAATCGGCAAGTGTGACGTTTGAAAACTTAAAACAGGCCTATGGGGAACATTCTTTATCCTGAGCTCAAGTTTTTCGCTGGCACAAATCATTTTTGGAAGGCAGAGGACACGTTGAAGATGAAAACCGTTCAGGGAGGCCTTCAACTTCGAAAACAGATGAAAACATCGAACGTGTGAACACTCTTGTGAGATCAGACCGTCGTTTAACATTAAGAATGTTGAGTGAACAATTAAATTTCAACAGATTTACCGTTCATCAAATTTTGAGTGAATATTTGCACATACGAAAGGTCTGTGCCAAAATGGTGCCGAAAAAACTCACAATTCAGCAGAAGGACAATCGAAAAAACAAGTGTCTTGATCTTCTTGACAGAATCGCTAATGAGCAAGATTTCTTTAGTCGTGTGATCACAGGTGATGAATCATGGATTTTTGAATACGATCCTGAGACCAAGAGGCAAAGTGAGGAGTGGCACACTGCAAACTCTCCTCGACCAAAGAAAGCTCGAATGATCAAATCGAAGATCAAAACAATGCTGATTTGTTTTTTGGACAGAAGGGGAATCGTCCACAAAGAATTTGTTCCTCCAGGACAAACTGTCAACCAAGTTTTGTATAAAGACGTCCTTGAAAGGCTCAGAAAAACTGCCATTCGCGTGAGACCAGACATTGCAGACAAATGGATGCTCCATCATGACAACGCCCCATGTCACACTGCCCTCTCCATAACAGAATTTTTGACCTCAATAGGCATTTCTGTGGTTCCCCTATTCACCTGACCTCAGTCCTTGTGATTTTTTCCTAAACTGAAAAATATCGTCAAAGATCGTCATTTCGGGACTGTAGGAAACATCCAAAAGAGTGTAACGGACATACTGAAGACCATACCGGTTGAAGACTTCCAGCGCTGCTACCAACAGTGGGAACAACGTCTCCATCGGTGTGTAGCTGCCCAAGGGAACTACTTTGAAGGGGATAACATTGATGTTTGAAAAACATAAAAACTTTGGTAAATAAAAAATCAGTCTCATTACTTTTCTGCCTAACCTCGTATGTTAAAGTAAGGTCATGACACAACGTCATGATATGCGAATCGTTTTCTCTGCTTCACGAACATCGTGAGCTGCAATATACACTCTAAAATATCACGAATGATATTCTACTAAGTACCTACTATATCAAATGAATCAAAACTTAGATTCATCGGGAAATAAATCGAAATTTGTACCAAACGTTTTTTGTGATTATTCGAAAACTTTTTGACCGTGACCTCTAAAAATGATTTTTTATTTATAAAATAAATGAAGTTTTTCTAAAATTTATTCAAATATACCATTGTTTCATATTGTTATTATTCAGTAGAAAGCGTCTCGATGACCTGGGAGTACACAAAAAGGAGCTATCCAACGCGACGTAGAGGTGCGAGTTCTTTTGCTTCAAGAACATCATGAACTGCAATACACCTCTCAAGTATCACAAATGTTATTCTAATTAATACTTACTGTGTGAAGTGTACCAAAATTGAGATTAATCGGGATATAACGTTGAAATGTTTTACGAACATTGTTTTGTAATTATTCGAAGAATATATGTCCGTAACTTATAAAAGTGATTCAATTCTTAAAAAAATTGAATTATTTTTTGAAATTTTATCATTTATTGCAGTGTTTTACCATTCTCTTCTTCAATAGGAAGTGTCTCGGTGTCCTGGGTAATCGTATGTGAAGGTGAGCTACCCAACACGACGTCATGGTATGCGTGTTGTATGAGTTTTCTTCTGCAATACTCACTCTAAAGTATCATGATTGATATTCCAAGGAATACGTACTATGTCAAATGTACTACGATTGAGATTAACTGAGAAATAAAATAGATTTTCCCCCCCAAAGTTTTAGTTTGTTCTAAAAATAGATAATCGTAACCTCTAAAAATGCTTGCAAACAATAGTGATTTTTTTAATTGAAATTTTTTTCAGAGTTTAGTAATTTACCCTAACGTTTCACCACCACTAAAAATGCCTTAATATGAATGTAACAAAAATTTCATCAAATATCAAGTGTTTCGCCGTGCTCTTATTCACTAAGAAGCGTCTGAATGACCTTGGACATTGTAAGCGAAAGTGAGCTACCCATTACGGCATCATGAAGTGAGTTGTGTTAAGTTTCCTTCTGCAGTACGAACATCATGAGATGCAATACGCATGTTGAAATATCACTTATGTTATTCTTATGAATACGTCAAGTGTAACAAAATTAGATTAACCGGGAAAGAAAATTGATTTTTTTTTTTGCAAAATTATTATTTTTGTTTATTCGAAAAGTATTCATCCGTAACCTGAAAAAAAGGTCTTTAAATATTGATTTTATTAAAGAAATATTATTTTGTTCAAAATTTAATCAATTATTCCAGTGTTTCACCTTGCTCGTTTCCGATGGGAAACGTCTCCATGATATAGGACATCGTACGCAAAAAAGAGGTACCTCGTACGACATTATATGCGAGTCGTGTGCGTTTTTTTCTGCTCACGTGCGCCATGAACTTCAATACACACTCTAAAGTATCACGAATGATATTCTGTGTATACTTATTATAACAAGTTCTCCAAGATTGAGATAAACCAGGAAATAAAGTAGAAAATTTTACCAAAACTTTTGTGTGTGTGTGTATATTCGAAAAATATACCAATAAACTCTAAAAATGCCGTCGCATAATTTGGTGATTTTTACGAAAAAATAAAAATAATTAAAAATTTTATTATTTTTTCAGTGTTATAACTTGCTCTCTTTTTTCGGAGGAAGGGTCACGATGACCTGGGACATCGTACGTGAAAGTCAGGAACCCAACACAACTTCATGATAAGCGAGACGTGCGAGTTTTCCTTTGCCTCACGAGCACCATGAGGTGCAATTCACCATTTAAAGTATCACGAATGTTATTCAAATAAATACCTAATATATCGATTCAAAACTTAGATTAACTGGGAAATAAAGTTGAACATTTTTTCCTTTTTTTATTCGTACATTTTTGTCCGTAATCTCTAAAATTTCCGTCGAATGTTTTTGTGATTTTTTCAAAAAATTTAAATTAAAAAAAAATTAAATTATATAATCCTGTGTTTTAATTTGCTTTCGTTGCACATCATAACGAATACTTGCGATGTCAAGAATACCAAAATTTAGATTAACCTGAAAATAATGTTGAAAATTTTTACCGAAATTTGTGTTTATTTGAAACATATATGTCCGTAACCTCCAAAAATGCCTGCGAATGATTGTGATTTTTACATAAAATCGAAATTCTTTTCAAAATTAAAACATATATTCAAGTGTAGCAAACATTAGATTAACCGGAACACCTAAAAATTCCTTCGAATAATTTTGTGATTTGTACAATATATATTTTTCAAAATTTAATCAATTATTTCAAAGTTTTATTTTGCTCTCTTTCAATAGAAAGCTTCTCGATGACCTGGAACATTGTGCACAAAAGTGAGCTACCCAAACAACGTCATGATATGCGAGTCTTTTGAGTTTTCATCTGCCTCACGTGGACCAGAAGCTGCAATACACACTTTAAACTATTACGAATATTATTCTAATGAATGCATACTATGTCAAGAATATCAACATGAATACAAAAAAAATGAAGTTGATATTTTTCTCCAAAATATGTTATGTATATTCGAAAAATATATCTCCGTAACATCTAAAAATGCCTTCAATCGATGTTGTGATTTTTACAATATAATAATTTGTTTTCTACATTTAATCAGTTATTTCATTGTTTTAACTTGCTCCCTTTCTACTTACTTCTCCCTTTCTGCTGCCTCGCTACTTTCGTACACGAAAGTGAGCTACCCAACATGACTTAATTATGAGTGAGTTTTCTCCTGTTTCACGAGCATCTTGAGCTGCAAATCACACTCTAAAGTATCACAAATGAGATTTTAATGAATACTTACAATATCAAATGTACCAAAATTGAGTTTAACCAGGAAATAAAATAGATATTATTTCCAATTTTTTTAGTCTTTATTCAAATAATACGTCCGTAAGCGGCAAAATGCCTCCGAATAATTTTGTGATATTTACAAAAATATTGATTTTTTTTTAAAATTAGTGTTTCATCTTGCTCTATTTCAGTAGAAAGTGTCTCGATGACCTGGGACATGGTTTTGGTTACCTCACTAACACATACAAAGTTATAATATGCGAGTCTTGTGAGTTTTCTTCTGCTTTACGTGCACCATGAAATGCAATACACAGTCTAACGAATGTCACGAATATTAGAATCACGTAAGATATTTTAATAAATACCTACTATATCAAGAGTACCAAAATTGAGAATAACCAGGACATAAAATAAAAGATTTTTACCTTTTTTGTTATTATCCGAAAAATAAATGTTCGTAACCTTAGAGGTAATGCCTTCGAATAATTTTGCAATTTGTATAAAAAATCTATACTTTATCAAAATCTAAAATTTTATCAACTATTTTCAAAATTTGTCGTGTGAGTTTCCTTCTGCTTTACTAGCACCACGAGGTGCAATACATACTCTAATGTATCGCGAATATTATTCTCATATATTCTTCCTATCAGTACAGTAGATATAGGTTTTCGGGTGGATCTAATTCCGACAAAGACGGGATTTGAATTTTTAGCCGGTTGTTGGTATCTTTTTGATAAACTAAAAGTCTAGAAAAATGAGTTTTATGACTGCTATCTTGAAAAAGGAACGCAAAAACCATGATTTTCTTAAAGTCATGTTTGGTAACAAATTACACGGTATTTTACGCTGGAAAATAATATGTTGTTTTGGAAGTAAAATGTTTACAAGGATGATGTAGATGACACACCAAAAATCAGCGCATTTGGATTTTGGATGTTGTTTTCAGTAGATTCGATGAATTCCCAAACATACGAGGGTAAGCCAGTATATAAGTAGCAAACGTCAGTTTCCATTATACAGTTTTTAATTACGAGCGCATTTTTTGCCAACAGACTGCAGCATATGTAGTATAGTCGTTCGGGCTGCGTGATTGGCACGCGGTCTGTTAGAGGCAGATATGAGCGGTTAGACTCGAACATAAAGAGAAACTGAGTCATTAGATTAAACGCAAGGATCAACGTCACATATATTCATTTTGTAAAGAAAAATTTAATAAACAAAGAATTAATGTCTACAATACAGATCAATATCGTCGGAATGGTTTTCTTATAGATGTCTTCCAGTTGTATCCACCCAAAGTGAAGTTGTAGATATGATGACTTCATCGATTGTATACAGAATCTTCTTGAGTATATAATACTGAAAATTGAATATTAAAACATATTAGTTACATGTAGATTTATAATGTACGAGTCCACGAGCCACTAGTGGACTGAGCTCCTTTGGTCAACCAGGAGCTATGGTTGTGTTGCGAGTCCCCTGAGAAATGGCTGATGAGTCGTTTGAACGAGTTTATGTAGTTAGAATCTATTGCCCGAGGCAGTTGCCTCTGATTGACGTGTTTACTCGAGTTCTTTATTCCTCTTGCTTCTCCGTTGAAAGATTTCTTTATTCTCTGGAGAGTTTTCTATGCTCTTTGGAGGTTTAGTGTCTTTGTTCTGATTGTTTAGTATTCTTTGACCCTTTGGGTCGTCCTAGCTTCTACTTGATCATTCTAGTCGCGAGCCCTGCTGTATTTAGACGTTCCTTACCAGCTCCGCTTGTAACAGAGGCAGCCATTGCACGATGGCGGTTGTGTTGCACGAGTGTACGCAAGACGAACAGCGACCAGTTGTGCGTTTTTGCGGGTCAAAGGACTGTCCACAGAAGAAGTGCATCGCGAAATGAATCCCGTGTTTGGTGACAACTTGTTTCTCACGGAAAGCTCTGTTGAATTGGGTCCAGAAGTTTAACAAGGGAAGGAAAAGTATCAGAGATGGGGAATAGCGTAATCACCCTGCGGAGGTGTTGAGTCTGTATCCTGTTCTTATGGAACATCATGCATGAGCAGTTGTACTTTCGTAAAGTTTGTGCACAATGGATTGCCTGAGGAGCACAAAAAGAGCAGAATGTGACTGTCCTTGCAGCACCTCACTCGGTACTCTGAGGAAGGGTTCACCTCTTTCAACCCGAATCCACACTATCTTCCATGTAAAGGAAACATTTCACCTCCCTAAGAAAAGAGAACAAGACGATTCCATCAGCTCGCAAGGTTATGCTCACCGTGTTTTGGGACATACATGTGGTCATAGTGCAGAAATTCCATCCTCATGGTGAAACTGACTGTCTCGTCGTACTGCTCCAATTTGCGGGAACTCCGACAGGCCATTCACCGTAAGCGATTTGTACTCTCGACGAAGGGAGTGATTCTTCTGGATGACAATGCCCGCCCTCACACGGCAAGATCAACGCAAGAGCTGTTAGGAACACTTCGTTGGTAACGCTCATAACATCCATCGTACAGTCTCCACTTAGCCCCCATTGATTTTCATCTGTTTAGACCTCTAAAAATTATTTGAGTGACCGTTATTTTTAAACTGATGATACCGTAATCCAAGACGTTACTCGTTGGCTACGACAACAACCAAAAAGACTTCTTTGTCACCGGCTTTCAAGAACTTGTAAAGGATAAGAGTCTGAATGTACAGAGTGATTATGTCAAATAGTGAAATAAATGTCACGAAATTAGTTTAATTATTAATGTCTCCATCCAATTTTGCGACTTATTTATTGATTACCTACCAATTTTCCAAGTCCTACCAAAAAAATTTCCATTTTTTTTCAGTTTTCATCAATTGTTGCACGGCAAGATGGTAAATATTCATTAAAATTACGTGAGTGATACGTAAGAGTGTGTATTGACGCTCATAATGGTTGTGAAGGAGAAGAAAATTGACACGAATCGCACACAATGACGAGGAGTTTGGTATCTCGTTTTGACGTACGTTTTGCTGGTCAACGAGACACTTCCTAGTGAAAGAGAGCAAGGTGGAAAAGTAGAATAGTTGATAAATATTAAAAATCATCATTTCATCAAAAAATCATGTGAAGGAGTTTTTGGAGGTTAAGGATATATATTTTCCAAATAAACAAAAATTATTTTCGGCCCTAAAATTTCTACTTTTTTTTTCTTCATTCATAAGTTTTATTATTCATGTCATGGTAAATATTCATTAGAATTACATAAGTGAAGAATGTGTATTGCAGCTTATGATGGTCGTGAAGTAGAAGAAAAGTGACACGATTCGCACACCATGACGAAAAGTTGGTTACCTCTTCCGGCGCACGATTCCCAGGTCATCGAGACACTTCCTTGGGAAATAGAGCAAGATAAATCACTGGTATAGTTGATGATATTTTGAAAATCTTTTCAATTTTACGAAAATATGGAAAAATCATTTAAAGGCAGTTTTAGAGGTTAGGGACATATATTTTCCGAATAAATACAATAAAAATATTTTTGGAAAAAAATTCTCATTTTTTCTTAAATATCACTACATTTGTCATCGTAAATGAACAGTAGTATTACATAAGTGTGCATTGATGAGATACAGTGTGCATTGCAGCACATAATTCTCGTGAAGTATAGTGAAACGTCTCGCCAATATGACGACGAGTTGGGTACAAAGGACTCTAATGACCTTGACGAGCCCTAAAACCCCACAAAAAGTATATTATTATGGCTTAATGTAATAACTTTCGGTCAGGTGAAAATGGCGACGAGCCGGGAATCTGACCCGGGACCCCTGCTATGATCGCAGGGGTGTTAACCACTACACCACCCGTTCGCCCTCCAAAACTGTGCACCATTTCCACCCAGACCTAGACTCCGGAAAACCTGAGACATCCCCATACAGGAGATAAGTGAACCAGGCGGCACACTATGCCGTGTGCATTTTATTACCGGTTTCACTCGTACCTACGTGTTAACGTTTGTTATGTACATATTTCTTCCGTGTACCCTACACATGGAGAAGATATGTGATAACTTTCGATCAGGTGAAAATGGCGAAGAGCCGGGAATCGAACCCGGGAATCCTGCTTTGATCGCAGGGGTGTCAACCATTACACCACTCGTTCGCCTTAACCACTACACGGGAAGGGGTAAAATATAAGTTTGCGAACTTTCGCAAAATATCACGTATTGAGATATAGGATATTGTGTGTAAACTTCCTGTTTTTGTCTTCGCAAAATAATCGCAACGGATAAAGTCTGGCACAATCGGTCGGATAGTGTGATTTTGCATTTATAATTTTTTATTTAAAACAGGGTGGGAGAGACCGGGAAATCCGGGAAAAGTCAGGAAATTT
Organism: Laupala kohalensis; assembly: GCA_002313205.1. NCBI lineage: Eukaryota > Metazoa > Arthropoda > Insecta > Orthoptera > Trigonidiidae > Laupala > Laupala kohalensis. Next base: position 465,826 of record NNCF01129390.1, read on the forward strand.
TCTGTTTCTGGAAATTGCTCACTGTTCAGGGAAAAAATCTAAAAGTTATATCTAAGATCGTCGAATTAAAATATACCTCAAATTATATAGAAACCTGAGTTTTTTGCTTATTAGATTTGAGGCGGTTTATTTACTCGATTTCTTTCCCTCGGGAAACGCTGCTTCACTTATAATCGAAAGTAACCAGTTGTTTCTACAGTAGTACTGATGGAACGTAAATAGAAGCGTACCAGACAGTTCCAGTCGCGGAGCCGTTGTAACGGTTCCGCGACAGCTGTGAAGCAGTTCCATCAAACAATTCCGTTGCAATGAATCTGTCCCGACGATCGCACTCGGTTTCGCTAGAATCTTTCGTGGTAACTAGTGTGTCATTATTGCGATTTTAACGATATGACGAATTGCTACATAATTTATTTTGATTATCGCGTAAGATGTCAGAGTTTGCCGTAACTTTGGTTTCATTTTCATGTCAAAGCAAACTTCATTCGCCGTACTTCTGGATACACGCATTTGATAATCGTTTCGGCAGTTTTCTAGAACAATTTACGGAACTTTTGTAAATTGTTTGAACAGTTTACGGGAGTGTTAGCGCTGTTGCAACGACGTGCCACCGAGACGTTTCCAAGCGGAGCTGATCCAAGTCTGGTTGGAGTGGTAACGGTTTCGATGCAACGCAACAAAATAGTCACTCCATTTCAGCTCCAGAGGCAGATCCAGTTGCAACGGCTCACCTCGGGACGTGATAGCGTTGTTTTATGACTATTTCTGATGTGTGCTTATTTTTTAATTTTTTCAATGACTCTTCACCATTAAAATGACACTTCACCAATTGAAGAATGATTTATTAATTATTGAAAAGTTCCTTTTACTATTGAAAAGTCATTACTTCTTTATTTTTACAAGATTTCACTAGCTAGAATGTTTTGTTTTTTCAATGGTTAAATTAATTTCTTCGTGCGTGTTAACGGTATCTGATAATAGACAGGGAAAATTCATCCAATGGTCAGGGAAAAGTCAGGGAATTTTCAGATGGAGAAACATTAGCTACCCAGTAAAAATTTATTTATTGAGCAATGCTCCGCGGATGGATATTGCTTCGACCACCACATATCACCGTGAAGAATGTCTCTGCTACTTACAAAATGCCATTCCACGACGCCAAGTGATAGAGAATCGAATTGACTACAATGAAAAGAAAGCACAGTGAATTTATGAGGCAGATAACGCAGACATTGATCTCACACGCGCTGCGCATTGCGCTGTTATCTCAGGAGTATAAATACATTCTATTTTCTTGTCCAATACTCAATTTAGTAAGCACTTAACATGTTCGATTTTGTAAAAATTACAACAACAAAAAATTCTTAATACAGTAGTAATTGAAATCACACGCAGTGCACACCAATGGAACGCTTCATTGTCGGATTATCCAATGGGTACAGTCAGTCACTGGCCTTGCACCCATCTATTCTACAGGGCCTCGATACAAATTTGAAACAAATAGATATATTGTGATATATAGAAACAAATATAAACTTAAAAAAAGTCATTAATAATAAATAAATAAATAATTTATTGTCAAAAAACAGTACAGACTGCGTATGACCACGTGGAAGACAATAAACTAATTTACACTCCGGAAGCAAGCAAGGGACCATCCCATTAATTCCGATCAAGGGCCCTAAGGCAGAGGCGGATTCAAAAATTTCAGCAAAAGTTCCTAGATAAGATAAAAAGTTAGCTGCGAGTTATAATACATATATAATGTCAATATGTTTGTAATTTAACGCAAATATGTTTGTAAATTTNNAGCCCCTATACGATTTCAATTTAACCCACAACGAATACACAAAAGCCGTGTCCAATTTGGTGAATTGTTATTCTAAAGATCAATGTTTTTATTCCGAATTGAAATAGTTCCACAGATACGTCGAATCCAAATTCAGGAAAGTTTCCTTTTCATATTTGTAATTCAATGAAATCTTTGCTCAAGAAAATTTAGATAAGACATTTCTTCGATTGTAGATATTGCTCTTAGTCTTTTTAACGCTCGTGATGACATTTTTAAAAGTTGACTGTACGGCGGTGTGTTTATTTCCGCAATTGAAAATATTGTCTCGCGAAGAGCTATTGTGAAGTACGCATAGATACGTTGTGTATTGTCAATTGAATCGGACATTCTTTTTAAATTAAACAAGGACGAGATAATTGATGAGTTCGTAAATCAAAAGTGCAGAAAAAATATATTTTTGAATGTAATGATATAAGAATGTTTAATTTTGTTTAAGTAGTAAATAACTCATTTATTTCTAAATATGAATATTAAATCGTAAAAATTTATTAAGTGAAACATCTTAAGAAGATAATTTACATTCATCTGTTCAAAACGGATAAATATATCGTAAGAAATCATTCCATTTTGAGAACTTTCTTTGAAGAAGCAAGCGCGAGCTTGAGATGACCATTCACGCGATGCAATTAGCAAAAACAAATACCTTTCTCATTATTTTACAACGATATGCTGTGATACAATTAAATTTTCAATTATGTTTATTCAATTAAATTTTCTAGAGTACAGACGTTTCACTCACTATTGTAGTGTTTTTGTTTGCTGTGTGTGATCCAGTTTGGAGTGCGTTTCTGTGTTAAAAGCGTTGTATCTAATAATTCTCCATTTATCTATTTATGTAGTGTTTCATAGTGTCTCACGGGTTGTTCCGTTCTTCTTAGTCATGCCTAGAAAACAAATCGTGAAGGGGATAATAGAAATCGAAAACGATGAGTTTTAGTATCGAATTCATAGCTTTTAAAACCAGGACCAGGACTTTTTCACGCTAGCTCTCTACGGAATCGCAAAGGTATCTCGTCACACCATGGGACGAATCCCATTCATTTGTTATCGAATTAGATATGGGATTTTGACAATGTAAAATTAGTTTTATTGGAATCAACAAAATAAATATTTTCACATAATATTTTTCTTAAAAGAAAAACTACTTAAACGCTCCAATAATTTATAAATAAAAAAGACAATTAAACAACTTCAATTCACAAATAACTTAAAAGAATTTCTCACAACTGGTAGCTTATAACAGATGTTATAATTGTGTATAGCATTGGCGGTTAGACAATCAACCATTCAGAAAGTTTATTAGAAAAATAAGGTGCTACGTACTTTAGCTACTTTTTCTACTTTTTTTCGATTTTTCTCTAACTGGGGCTTCAATATTTGGAACAATTTAGCAATAGAAACAAATTTTAAATTACAAGCAGGTGAGGAATTGCTAGGATTAGTTTTGTACATATTTGTGAGTTTAAAATAGAAATGAGCAAAAGTCGAAAAAATTGTGCGGTTTTAATCAGCGATAACTTATTAATTATGTTATGTTAAAGGAAAATGGGAGACGGGACCGAGATTCGAACTCGGGACATTGAGCTTAGCGCGCTCATGCGCCTACCAACTGCGCCATCCCGTTCGCCTGCCGGGTTCGTATTCCATTTTCATTCAACTTACGAGACCCAAAGACTTCTGAGGTGGTCTCGTAGAGACTACGCGACTCCCTTAGGAAGTACTTTGTTTTGGGTCGTACTTTCCAATTCTGGTTCACAAACACACAGAAATCTCTGAAATTGCGGTGAACCTCACCGGAATTAATTAATCTGTTTCCTGGCGGTGAGGTTCACCGCAATTTAAGAGATTTCTGTGTGTCAGCAATAACTTGTTTGAAGTGAGAACACTTATATGCTGTACACTAAAATATCAAGAAATATTTACCATATTCTCAAATATCTCACATGCTTGTTGATTATCACTTGATTATGGGGCTGATGTTTCCCCACTATTGACATAAGTGTTAATAAAAGTAACTCCTTTGTGTCAAGTATTAATGATTTGCGTTCTGCATTTTGTACTTCTTATACTCTGAATGATTATAATGTCGAAGTAGCATTAAAAGATGACGAAGATTTGCTTTCAAAATAACGTTTCTTCTCATGACTTGTCAGCGATGCTCTTTCGTGGGCTTCAGCTGTAAGCCCAGCCGCTCCTCAGAACTACTAGAGACGTTCATCAAGAGGACCGTCAGAAGTGGAGACACGATGCGGAATTTCTCTCTCTTGAATTATGAACTCTACTGAACGACAGCAACGTCTATCACGAAAGCGTTGTTATTCACGTTATCCATAACCCCGCGGTGGTCGTATGACGAACAGCACGTAGCGGTTTCGGGAGTTAAAGCAAATTCTGTGGCGTATTTCCACCTCCGGGACCTCTTCTACAAACTCAAAATGTTTATTATTTTATTGTACATTAGTCGCTGTAAATTACTTCATTGTCCTGAATGGATTCATAGGTCGTTTGTAACTGCTCTTTAAACAATAAATTATTTATTTATTGTCAGTCTTACTGACAATGTTGGAACATAGTTAGTACTCAATATAGCCAACGCTTTTACTTTGCCATCGTCTATAAGAGTAATATTTGTTCTTCGTGTTATGTTGGCAGAACATTCAAATTTCTAAAAACTTCAATCCATCGCCAACCTCGGACCAATCCAACTCGCTTGTTCCTTTGTCGCTATTCAATTCTTTCTGCATCGAGCATGCGGAACGAATATTACGATGTGTCTAAGTTGTTGAATTTATAACTTGTATTATTTTACAGCAAATAGTCACTTTTAGATGTATAATACTATTAATATTATTTTGGATATAACTTAGATTCGTATGAGCATCTGAAAGGAATAAAATTCTTCTTTGTTCAAAGAGACAAAATAGAGGAAATAAGGATGGCACAAGAAAAGAGATTCAAAGATGGACGTACTATTGCAGGAACACAAGACAACCATCAATTTGTGTCAATCAATGATAACGTGTCTCAAGAGTATCAAATGACACATCTTTCATTTCATCACAGATATCTATTTCTTAGTATTGCTGATTGCGCTAGTTTCTTCTCAAGATCGTTTATTTCCAAAAGAGTGGGATATGTAATGCTCCAAGTGTTTTGTATTCGTCATGTTCGAGCAAATACAGTACTCAGGATATTGTTTTCCTTCATACAGCAAGCGGGTTCGAGACTACATCGAACCCATTTGGACAAGGAAAGAAGAAAGTTTTTGCTATTTATGAGTAAAACCACCGTGCCTGACATTGTTAGTGGTTTTAAAGGTGACGAAGCAACGTCATGCCAAATTTCAGAAGCAAGGGAAAAGTTTCTTGTGACACTACTTTGAAAGCATTGATTCTTTAGATGATCTTCGCAGCCGAATATTTTCCAACTCCGTGATAAAATCCAATTTCCACCTTTCTAGATGGCGCCCCACACGAGACGCTGCCCGGTACCATTCTTTTCGTACCTATGTGCAAGTGCTGACGTGGCTGGGCTACGAAAAGTTACCGTCAGTTTCGGGTTGGACGTGAACGAAACAAGGGCTGATTCCCATAAATATTGGTTCTTTATTCTAAAATGAACGTATCATTAAGGGTAGAGTTTCTATTGTTTATATTATTGAACATAATTTATATAGAAATGTTGAAAGATTAAAGATACAAGGGAAAACCTGGATTTTTCGCAGTTTTTCGATATTTTGAAATTGTTTTCGAAATTTTGAAGTGCTATATCTTAGTACGCATTTGGTTTAAGAAAATGTTTAACCAGTATATATTGTAGAAAGTTTGATGTCCCTTAACTTTTGTAATGAAATATTTTCAGCTAAAACACGTTGTTTATGAGTTATAAGCAAAAAACTGAAAAAAGTTCGAAAATTCCCAAATTTTTCGGCTGCCCTGAATTGGAAAACAGGGTTCTCAGATTGGAAAACTTGGATTATACACCACAGATTACCCACATACAACATATTAAAAGATAATTAATTTCCGACCTTTTTTTTCAAGTAAAATGTACCTGGTGACTAGACTAATTTTCTTTACTCTTTCAATAAATCGGAACGGGATGGATTTCGACCAAATGTTGCGTGACGAATAAAACTTATGGGTCATATTTATTTAATTGTAACGCGATATTTTGATTCTAATTGACAAATTGATATTATTTCAAGCTGAAAAATTAAATAGTTGCCATATGGTTTAAAGTTTTAAAAAATATTCAGTATTATAACGAAATATTTTCATATTGTATAACGGCGTAACTCCGTACAAAATTTTCTGTTTTCTGTCACTAGATATGCCAAGTGAAATATTAATACTGACAACTTATATTTAAAACACAAAGTTGTCCCCAACATTTGTTGAAAAAATTGATCCAAAAACTCGCGGGCCGTAAAAATCGTGTCGCGGACCGCCAGTTGGACAGCGCTGATGTGCATGATGGCTTTCAAAAACCGTACCAGCGCTGAGTCCACACAAAATGATTGGTGTTTAAGATAGTTAGAAACAATGAGGGGGTACTAGTTTTACACAATATACTGAAACAATTTTAATAAAAGCAATGCACGTGACATTTTACGATTTTCAGCGGAATAACGCGAAAATAATCACAGTAGACAGGCATTCGGCCCAACAACCAGGGCCTGATTTGAAGTTTGGGCGCCCCTAAGCCCAAGAGATTTTGCCCCCCCTTTTCGTACCATTCCGGGTATATGGGGGGGGGGGGATGTCGGTCACGTAATTCTTCTCAAGAAAATAATTTTTATATTGTACATTTTTATTTAACGCATAATAACCACTTATGAAAATAATTTAATTTTTATTTTATTTTGGGTGTATTAAGTGAATTAAATAGCCCAACAACGTATTGGAAATAAGTTTATTAATCTCTCCGATAGATATCAACACATAAATACACGCAAGCATTGTATATTATTGACATATTAAAATTAAACTGATATTCAAATTAAATATTGAAGTTTTTTTCAAATACGAGTATCAGAGTGTTTGTAAAATTAGTTTAATAATACGTTTACTCATGCAACAATATTGGAAAAGAACGTACTGTACTTGACACTTTAAAATAGTGAAAATAAGAGAAAAGACGTGCTTTTAATAAATATTATAATACCGTTTGTTAAGAGACCAAATAGATGATGTCCTTAAAAAATTCACTATTACTCTCGTTTTGCCTGATAAACCAATACTAAATATTACCGGTTCAATAACCTTATCTTTTTCATTTCCGAGCATGTATAAAGTTCACTCTGATGGGGTAAGCGGTCGAATGTGTTAAAGAAATTTTCGAACAAAACGTATACGTGGGGGAGAAGAATTTCATCGAAACTGGTATTATATTATTTATTAGGCCAAATTTCGCCTCACGGTCCAAAGAGGGTTCGAAAAAATGATTAATGTGATAATACTACAAATATTATTACGGTTCCGAAAATATAAGTCGTATTCCTCGCTCTTCATATTTACGGTAGTTATAAATAAATAATGTTCCGCACTATTTTCTTCTCTCCGCCACCGTTTATGTTAGTATGTTAGGGGTATGTTAGTTATAATATGGCTCGCGACAGCGAGCCATGAACAATTATAATGAACAATGATGTTAGGTTAGCCATGAACAATGATGTTAGGTTTGTTAGACCCGGCGATTTAGTTTTAAGAAAATATGTTGTACGTGTGAAGATGGAGGCGATGGTGGAGGTAGCAGCACTCGCGGAAGGATATACGAAGAATAAGGTTATTTTTCTACGGCGTTGGACCGTGAGGCGAAATTGGTCCACTTTTTTATTTAAAAACTAACAGAAAACTACATGCCGACTTTTTTTAAATATACCATAAATATTTTTCTTGTTTAAACAATAATTTTTTTCAGCGTGCGCTCCGTGGCACCTAGGCCCGGGCCTAGTGGTAAATCCAGCGCTGCCAACAGCCCCTTCTTCCACCATGCCCTCCCTAAATACTCATAAAACCAAACCCATAAAAATAGAATAGCATTCAAATTTTCTGGATGTTCACCGCTCATCAGATCAATAAATTCGTATGCGGATCTTACATTTGATTTATTCGTAACATCTAATTGAAAATAATTTGAGGCAATATCACAATCTACAATCAAACATGGCGATACTGTCGCTATTTCAGCATTGTCAAATTACCATCTGCTAGTGTACGTCGGTTGAGGGTGTAGCGAAATGAAGTCCTTCCAACATTTCTTACAATACGTTTTCTACATTAACCCCGTTAAATGCTCAATGCCCACATCAGCCTGCCCGCGCGCAATAAAGTCGCTGATGTCACAGGAACTACAGATCCCTGTAAATATAATTAACTACAACATTATATATGCCACNTTCTTTAAACTTAGTACAAAAATATCTCATTTTCTTTTTACATGTGGTCAACAGATGATTCACTAGGTTTCTGTTTAACGAAGTAAAATTATTTTACAAGGATAGATGTTAAACTTTCATTTCTGAATACTATTTTCATGTGTGCCACAATTCTGAAAAGTTATAAACTCTGTAATGTGCTAACAGACTCCCTTGTGCATGTAACATAAACAAGATCGAAAGAAACATTAAATTACTTATATTTTGTTTGAATAGGATGACACATTAAAAGAAAAGTGGAAGACAACATAATAATACAATACAAATTTATTCACAAAACAATTATTTACATAAAAGGTAATCCCCATTAGTTACAATAAAACAAAGGTGAATCAGAACAGGTTCACATAACAGACATACATTTCACAGCAAACTGCCAGTCTTTGGAGGATATGAATCACATTCATACAATATACAACTTTAAGGTCACATTTACTTATGTATACTCAGTCACAAAGCTCCAAAACCAGAGGTTCAGTAAACATATTGATTTTGATCATCCTTCTCATTACAACTAGATGTGCAGGTGATAGGTGTACTGTCGTTTGGGCCAGGAATGTCACCATCAGGAACAATAGGTTCTGAAAGAGACACGTAATACAGAAATTACTGAATAAATTTCTTGTAAAATATTTCTTTTCATAATTACTACACCAGTTACCATCAGGTTTGATATAAGGAGGTTCACCAATAGTTGTTTCCTCATTCTGTGAACCAGTATTTGAAGAATCAAGATCAGTGGATTTTTTGGTATGAAATACAGCACGTCCAACAACTTTTATATAATTTGCTGGTACAAGTCCCACATTCCTGCTATCAGTAGAAGCCATCAACCAATTCTGAGATTGTTGGCAATCCTTAGGTGCAATGAGAATTTTCTGGCCAGTTTGGAAACTCAATTCCTGAGGAGATGTTGCAGCAAAATCATATAAAGCCACTGCAGTGAGCAGTGGTTCTTTATAATGTTTCCAGTCTTTGAAGCTAAATGCTGAAACAAAGATTGAAAATATTAATAAATAAGATGAAAGCATTATGTTAAAAATACATGTATATACTGATGCAAGTGAACACAAGAAGAAATGTGTATTACTTGAACAAGTAAAAAGCAAGGTCATTAAGTGAAAAATTAAACAAAAAAAGTCCTATTATCAAAAGTAATAACAAAAATGTACCAAGAATATATTTGTGGAATAAGAAAGATAAGAGATACTATTACAAATGGAGAAAAATAGATTTTGTTTACAAAATAATACAATGACTCCAATACTGTCATAATTTAACAATTCCACTATGTAAAATTATTAGTTAATTTTTTGTGAAAAATTTATATTAAGTAACAAGACTACTATACTTAATGAATTTGTTTCACATCCTCATTTTGAGACACACACTTCCATTAGAGTGCAGAAAAATGAGAATTAGGCAATAGCTATTTTATGTAGATAAATTAATATAGGATCATTCCATGTCAAGTGGAAGACAACATAATAATACAATACAAATTTATTCACAAAACAATTATTTACATAAAAGGTAATCCTTTTTAGGTACCATTTTTAATCTTCATCAAATTTTGTGTATATGTAGTACAAACATTCAAATGATATTGTGTAAAATTTCACTTTCAGAAGTAGTATAGTTGGGGTGCCAGGGCCTTCTGAAAAAGGGTCACCTGTGCGAAATGCGTGCGCATGCAAATAAATTCCAACTTTCAAGTTCTACCGTTGTGGAATGGCAATAGCTAGAAATCTGAAAATTGGCAACTTAGGACAACTTTTTGTGCTTTACATGAAGGGTACAGTGCCAGTGTCAGAAAAGTTTTATTTTAATTGCTGTTGTCTTACAAAGTGGGCAAAATAATCTGTCGCGACAACTTAGTGCAGACTTTTGTAATAACATAACTGAAACAAGGCCTCAAGGATGCTTGTGCTTTGGTGAACTAACCAAGCACATTGCTGGTTTTAACATGCCAAAGTATTAGCTTTCAAGCTTTCTTTGCTGTGAAGAAACGTGCCTTCAAACACAAGATCAAAATTTTACGCAGCCAATTTTGCCTCTTTGCAAGGCTAAGTAGCAAAAAAGCATTTTTTCCAATAGAGTTCTTCTTACTATCACTGGATAGAGCAAAGTTTTTATTTCAAGAATCACCTTGTTTGAACTTTGTGACTCTTTTCTAAAGGTAAGAAAAATTACTTTGAAAATTCCATTAATTCAATTACATGATATGAATCTTTATGAACTTCATGAAGAGGATACGAACAACAATGGAACAAAAAAATGTTATAATTACCACAGTTATTGGCTATATATTTAAGGGTTCTAATGACCTTGACGAGCCCTAAAGTCCCAAGAAAAAAAAGATATAATAGCAATTGATTCACATGTTGAACCCAACCCTTTTTAATGTGGCATGCTCGGATGCAGGACTTTTCTGGACTATAGAAGTTTCTTCTCAAAGCGGGATTTCACAATGAAAGAATGAATGAGTGATGTAAAAACAATGGTATTCACCACAGATGATGGATTGTAGAACATTCTGGATTACAGAATAGCAGACTTAAGAGGTTGTACTATACTGTTTTACTGTCTTAAGGGAAAATATAGAGAAAGGCACTTAGCTAATTATGAGCTCAAGAAAAAACAAACATGAAAAATCAATTGATGTTTTTCGCTATATTGAAATATTTACAAATTTATTCTTTCTTGCATGTTTAAAAATTATGTACAAAAAAGTGTAGTCAAAGAAGCAGAAGAAAAAAAAGAAAAAACTATACCACCACATGGAGGACAAGTAGTTAATTGACTCTTCGCAGAAAAAGAGAGCAGGAAGGCAAGGAACCATCACAGTTCTTATCAAAGTGCCCAAAGAACAAGCAAAAAACCCCTTGAGTAGGATGGAGTTACAAGATAATTATTTTGATTTTGTCTATCATAAACCGATAGATAAAGATTAAAAGGACATGATATTGATTAATTACAATAAACTTTTATGACTTTTTACGACCTTTTACAGGCCAACAACTATATTTTACTCACACCCATTCTGCCATTTGACATTTATTGGTGATAACATAAATGGAAATTTATGTTATTACCTGTTGAAAACCAAAATACTGATAGAAACAACATGAAATACAGTTTGTCTATAAAAGGTCATAAAAGTTTATTATATAATAATATTATGATAGATGTAAATAGTACCACAATTGATAAATTACACAGATAATCAATGAACAGAATGAATACGTGTCAAGGAAGTGTACACAAATTCCTTTTATTTATAAAAAGAAATAATAAAAAGCATGCAATAAAGTGATTTTGATTTTGCATTTTGATCATTCCCTAATATTTGTTACAAAATGCTTTCTTGAATGTTATTTACAGTAAAGAGAATAAAAAGTAACAACTGTGCTGAAAATGCAACCATCAACAACAATCAGTTTTCTCCTTAATTTGTGAACTTAATACTTACGATCTACATTAGGAATATCAAGAGAACTTAAAAGTTTCCACATCAAGTAAGGTCCACTGAAAATGATACCCAGAAACACCAGTATAGGCCATGCCGATCGCCTCCTCTCTGAATCTAAGTTTCCACCAGTAAGACCTTCAGTAGCTTCTTGCCAAAGTCGTTCTTGGCCTGGATCACTATCACTTAATCCTGTAGAACAAACAAGAATATAAATAGGGCACAAAGTAATACAATATTAAATGATTCAAAACTTATTGGAGCCTTACCAAGAAGATACAAACACTTCCTGTATAACCACTGAAACCATCGAAACACAGCAAATACAGAAATAAACTGGCCAAAAAGGGCACGCAGACGGCCAAAATTTTCTGCTACTCCTAGCACAGCTCTGAATGAGCTGTACATAGCATTGAATGTTGACTCTAACATAAAACTAACAGATCCAAATGCATGGACCAAAGATTGAATTGACTGGAAAGCAGGCCTACTTCCATCTTCTGCCATTTGAATAAATCTGAAAAAATAAAAAGGCACTAACTATTAGTTTATCAGTGGGAAGAATAAATACATAAACGGACCATATTTTAAAGAATTTCTTAACAACCTGCTTTCAGGCATAGAATGACCATACATATTTCTCCCAGGCCCATACATGCTGTAGGAATTATAGTTGCCATAGTCGCTAAAACCACCATAACTCCCATAGCCATAATTAGAGAAATTGTTGAAACCATTACCATATCCTCCAGAATAAGCTGAACTAAAGGGAATGGAATTAAGTGATAATGAATTGTATCTACTGTTGGGAGCACGAAGTCTTGGAGGAAGAGGAGGGGCATTTCTCATTCTAGTAGGAACACCTCCATATCCAGTGTCAGGTCCCATATTCGGCATGGAACTTTGAATTCCATCTCTAAAACAGACATTTGCATAACCAACTTTCAAACAAGTCACTCAAGTATATTTTTCATAATGTTGTCAAAATATTTTTGAAAGTGTTTCCTCAAATTTATTTTCAATAAATTATTTTATTTAATATATCAATGCAATTTAAACCTACCAATGTCTGAATTTTTGCAATTATCTATTAAAAGAAAGACCTTTGGACTTGGACCCTACCTGTTTGAAATCTCTCTGATTAATTGCACTCTCTGGTTAAGAACATTTTCCCAACGCTTCTGAGGAGGAAGCATGATACTCTATTAAGAAATAAGAACAAAAATTGATGAACCAATTTAATTTCAAATGTATAAATACAATTATATCATCGTGGTTCAAAATCGATTTGCAACTGTCATCACAATCACATGTTATCTTCACCCGACCTTAAAAAGCGCAAATTCACTTTATGAGCGACGTCCACTACTAGTGCCCAAATCACACCAACTAAATGGTTGTACAGAGAATCAAGTGTTAAAATGTCTCCAAAAATCAAATTTCATGGCTAATCATAATGCCAATCTACAGTTCACTCTCATTATCCGAGAAAAACAACGGGCATCGCAGTGAAATTTTCTGCTTCATCCGTAGCATGCCCGTGGCCACGACCTGTTCACAACTGAACACAGCAGGTTACTTCTGACAAATATTCAAAGACTGCGTAAAAGCGTGAATATTGGCTACGTAAGCGACCCTAGGGGACCTTGGACAGAACCATCAATTAGAAGCGCGACATTCAAACGGAATATGAATAGATAGCAATTCATACGATATTATCACAAGAGCGCTCAAACTCGTGAATAAAAATGAATGTATCATCAGTAACATATGTATTCGCTTGACTGATGACATGAAATAAACTTTTCATGTTTCTTTGAATTTCTTTTGCATTCCGAGCAGAAGTATTCGAAATTGAAGGTTAGAATGTGATACGGATGGGCAATTGTAAATGTCTTCCAAATATTTCAATCGGTATGATATTTCGTGATTTTGCTTGAGTTCTTGTTTTTACTTTCTAATATACCTAGTATATAGAAAGTATCGTAGTCGTGAAAAAATTCGAAAGCGAGATTCCGACGGAAATATTCGTTTTGGCGATCTCTGATTCTAAGAAAGTGATTTTTGACATAACGTCCGTCCATCAGTCCGTCTGTGCGCAGCGATTCTGAGTAAACGGACGAATAAATTTAATTCGTATTTCGTCTTTACAGTAGAATTTACTTGTTGCCGATGAACGCGCTCTATTATTATTTTCTTACTTTAAAACAAAGGGTACTTCACATTATGGTCAAAGTACTCTTTTGAATGTTTCTCAAAAACGGCTCCAACAACTTTGCTTAAATTTTCTGTAGGTAAAGTACAATTAGTATGCATTACATCCGCATTAGCGGCGTTTCACCTAAAAGTTTGGTATAGACGCAGTAAAATAATTTCTGTCAGGTGCACTTTCTGTCAGCATATTTGTTTAATGTTTCAAGAAGCTTTAATAATATTTAGCAGTGTAAATGGACTAAGAAGATGTAGAATACACTTTTCGTAAACTGAAATGAAAGATATTATAATGATAAAATACATAGGACAGCAAACTCACTGCAGATACGAAAATACATCAATTTCTGTCTACAACGAAATTATATTTACATAACACTTTTACGATGTTTATAAGACTGATATGTCGCTGTATGTTCTGAAATAATATTCTGAATAAGTAAAATGTCTTTCGGATTTGAAAGCCGTGTCGTCCTTTCTTCTTTCTTGACAGACATTACGCTCCTATCTGTGGCGAGCATCCTCTGTGCTTACGTGGTCGTAACACGCGGGTCGAGTTACTAGAAACTGACATCTCAGCTGGTGACACCCTGCTATATATAGAAGAGCGGGCGGTGACGTCAGCGGCCAATGCGACAGTGGCGTTAGGACTGGTTTCCTCCGTCCCCGTGTCAACCCAGGCTAACTCGAGTTATCCGAGGCTAACTTGGTCATATCGTCGCACGATGAGTCATGTGCAGTGGCAAGTCGGTCCGCCGCCGGCACGATGACCTCCCCATGGTCGCCATTGGAGGGAGTGGATGATAGAGTTGTGTTGTGGAACTCGATGTCGTGGCCCGGTTGTAGTGCGTGCTCAGCCACCGCGGACTTCTCAGTCTGACCCAACCGACAGTTCCTCCTGTGTTCTGTAATACAAGTACGTACACTCCGTTTAGTTGTCCCTACGTACACTGAGCAAGGGATTCTATACATGTAAGAGGATCTCTGGAATCTTTAGAAGGACGGAGATGGTGGATCTTGGTAGTATGAAGAAGGATAGGTTTCATGTTATGTTTTCTACCTATACAATCTGTGATACCTTGAATATAGGGTACATAAACACTATTTATCTTATTTCCTGTGTCCCGAGGGCCAGAGTAGCGTTTTTTGTTCGTGCGTAGCATCCTTCGCACTTCCATGTTGTAATAACCATTGGCCAAAGTAAGTAGGTCAAAGTAATGTTTTAGTTCTTTGTTTTAATGTTGCGGCACAATGATACGTGCGGCACGATCCCTCAATGTTTTTTTGCATTGACTGCTTTTGACTCGGGTAATGATTAGAACTTTTATAAAGATATCGGTCAGTGTGTGTCGGCTTCCGGTATACTCTGTCCCAGTGAACCATTTCTGTTACGTGAAACCAAGACATCTACGAAAGGTTATTGTCCATTGTTCTCTTTTTCCATAGTAAACTGGATACGTGGGTGTATGGAAATCTATTATCATCCACTTCCCACTATTATTTCGAATTAACATCGAAGCAATAGAAATATTTAAACATAAAAACATTAACCGTAAAGGAGAAGGTCTTAAGTTACGAAAGGTTTGGTATCCCGCCCTACGACGTGTTCTACCTAAGACCTCCAGTGGTGGCCATGGGGAGGTCAACGTGCAGGCTACGGACCGACTTGCCCCTACACATGACTCACCGGGCGACGTTACGACCAAGTTAGCCTGGAATAACTCGAGTTAGCCCGGGATGACTCGGCGACGGAGGAAACCTGTCCTAGCGATTCGATTAATTCTCGATTATTAATCAATATAAAAAGTTATAAAAGATACGAATGTTCGACAAGAATCGGAAGAGTACCGCGACCGTTGAGGCGAAATTGTTGGGAGGTGGGGAAGGCTCTTAGCCGTTGGAGTCGGCGCAGGGCTTCCTTGTTCCAAGAAAAGATTGTAAAACGTAGCGACGAGAAAGTGCCGGTGTACTACACACTTATTTTGGCCAAAAGCAGTTGGAGTTAGAAAGTGGCGAATATATTGTAAACAAAATTGTTGGGAGTAAAACTTGTAAGCAACGGAAAATTACTCGATAATTTTGAAAGAAAATAGGTCAGCGCGATTGACGGGTACGAGTTCTAACGCGCAACGGCGAAAAAGACGCAGATCGTGGGAGAAGAGAAAGACAGAGATTCTATGAGTTAAAGAGACGACAAAAGAAGGCGAGGGAGTGAGTAGCCGCACACTTAGCTCGTGGAATTATCAAAAGATAGCGACTAGCGGCCTAGAGACGGTTGGCGAGCGTTGCTGAAATGTAAAAAAAGAAACCTTTAAAGGAACGGGTGTAACAGTTAAAATTTAGAAAGTTGCATAAATTAAGTATCCTTTTGTTGTTAAAAACCGTCTGGTTAAGGTCACTCGGAAAACGGTTAGAAAGGAGAGCGCCGTTGAAGGGTGGAAATTTTCAAAGAAGCAGTTTGTCGATTGGCTAGGAATACGCCTCGTCGAGTTGAAAAATAACCAGTAGCGAATCGAAGACTCCGCGTGGAGTTAGATTTTAATATTATTGGATAAAGTGAGTCACATGGGTTTTTGAAAACAGAGCACGCAAGCAAGCGTTGCAGGAGCACAAGGGGATGAGTCCATTTATTTTCGTGCAGAGACGCTCCAAGATCATTCTATCAACACTCTATTCTGAGATTTATCATTAATTTTGAGTTCACTCGATTCTATCATTCATTCGAGTATTACTCTTAGCAGAACATTCGTGTTCCTGCTCCATCTCACTAATGAGTACTACATTAGATGTCGGACTTTGAAATTTCAGACCATTAGGTCTTAATGTTCAAGGTGTTATTAAGTGACAAATTGGAACTTATTTAAATTCTATGAAGTTGATTAAACTTCTACGTTTCTAAATTTTCCGAGAACGAGTGGGAAACGCGACGCGCTACTTTGTTCGCTGATGAGTGACTGCGTTCAACATTTAAATCGCATCTCGGCAAGTTTCGAGGGACATTGACGTCAAAGAGACCACGGTGAGGCACGGCAATTCCGAGAATGAGCGGGAAATTCAGAAGGGTGCGGAAAATGCAGAACTACCGTAGATGAATGAACTACCAGTTGAGAGACACCCGGGGTCACCGCTCGGGCTAAATGCTGTCAGTGGCATTCCAACCTCCGTCAATATCATAGACTGATTTGTACATCTGTCGAGAAGGTAATTGCTACGTTGACTGCGACGAACGTTACTATTTTAAGCAGCAGCGAGAAGATTCAGTGCTTCGACTGAAATGAGTGAAGCTCATGCTCAGAACTTTTGTTTTTGTGATTGTCAATTAAGTAGAAAGGGCTGAAAGAAGATGAGCGATGTTTATGGTTTTCTGTACTAAATTTCAATTAATGCTGTGTAATCATTTGGTATCGTTAAATTCCAGAAGGGTTCTTTTGTAAAGAGTAATGTTATAATATCAATGTTGTAATATTTTGGGGAATAACGTGTGATTTTTGGGGCAGTGAAGCATGCTAATTATAGGTAAAATAAATAAGTGTGGTGAATAACGTGTGTAAATAAATAAGTCAAGTTATTGAATGCGTTTTCCTTCTGATAAGGAGCCCCAGTGTGTATATTTCACTTAGATAAATAATCACGAACCTACTTATTGATTTTAATTGGAACGAGCTAGCCAGGGCATATTTTTCAAATGAGTGTTGACCACTACCCTATTCCCCCTCATTTTGTTACAATTGACGCTCCAATTTGGGGCTTAGCTTGCCTAATCACCCCACACTTCTCATTTTATTACACTATTTAAAACAACAAGAAAAAATGATGTCATATTCACAAATCTTTCCTGGTAATATTGAACACTGGGGCTAAAAGATGATTTTCAAACATATTAATTACAATTTTAATAATTCCTTGATGAGAAGGATGAAAGATATTGTAAAAGAAGTAATAAAAATGCTCTATTACAAGATTTCATTCTCATGTTATTTAATGCAATAACCTCGTTTGTCTGAAGTTATCAGAGAACTGGACACCCACACGGAAAAACTCACAGAGCGGGGGACATCGTTATTCTTATTTGTGGGCAGAATGACATAAATTTGGGAGATCAGTTCAACCCTAGTGAACATTGACAGAAACTCAAAAAGGTCTCCCTACACACAACCATAATCCTTTCTAGCCTGCCACCACACTACAACATGCCACACTTGAGCAACGAAATTAACAACGCAAACATCGTTCAAAGACAGCACCTGGCAGACACGAACATTACATTTGTTGATATGGAATCCCACGTTTCTGCCAAAGTATTTACCCGATACGGCTTTTATTTGAGATCGCCTGGGAACAACGCTTCGCTTCACTGTTAGCTACAAACCTTACGTCACCTACACCAAATTCACCACCCACCTTTGTTACCTCGTCACTTTCTCCATCTCTTCTAATTCTCATTTCTTCTCTCGTCCCTGACCTGTCTCCGCCCCTTAATCTCCCATCTCCCGTCTAAATCTGTTTCACCTGCCCGAACCCCTACACCTTCCGCTCCCAAACACGGTTATAACTTGCGGTCGGGAGTTCGATGAGTTGCTCAAGATGACAAATTTAAATTCTCCTCAACCACCTGAAATCAATTGTATCCCGCGAGAAAATAAAATAAATATCTTACATCATAATGTTCTGTCGCTTCCCAACAAAGTAACATTGAAATTCTCTTACTAGCTTATGCAATCGATTTTTTATCCCTAACATAGCATTGGCTTTCTGATAATGACATAAAAAGTACTTTTATTCCAAATTATTCTTTAATTAGTTTTTACTGTCGCCAAAATTTCAACGGTAATCATACTTACGGTGGTACATTTTATCCTCTCCACTGTTAGGTTACGAGAAATTCTGCTTGGATGGTATTTTCGAACTCTCTGCAGTTCATTTGACCGATAAAGGCATTGTAGTTTTGTGTATTTACAGACCTCAATCAGATCTTGAAATATTCTTTCTGAATTTCGCAATCGTATTTAAAAGTCTAACACAGAAATATACAAAATCTATTGTTATCTGTGGCGATTTCAATACCGATTTCCTCAGAAATCCCAAATATCCTCAGCAATCCCAAATATCGGTTCAATAATCTAATCAATTCCTTCAATCTTGTTACTTCGATAATCGACCACACTCACCTCTCAACTTCTTCTCATACATTGCTAGACCAGATAATTGTCAACAATAGACTCATGTATTCTTCTCAAGTATTTAACGCGGGCTATACTGCCCACTTTGTCCAAATATTAACAAATGGCGATCAATTAAAACCACGCAAAATCCCCTACAGTATTACTAGACAGTTAAGAAAAAAAAATTAAAAACTTTTTACATCAAAAAGCGTGGGATGACGAGTGTAATTGTGAAAACACCAACGACAAATAAAATGTATTTTCTTCAATATTCTTGAAGTATTATAACTCTTACTTTCCAGTAAAACGAAAGTTAGAGTAAGCAATCACACTCGATGTATAACACAAATGATAAGAATTTCTTCCAAAAACAGACGTCAATTATTTTCTTTCAAAACTCAATAACCAACCACCAGAATTCATAATTACTTCCGTAAATATAAATTAATTCTTAGAAAAGTGGTCTATGCAGCTAAAGTAATGGAAAATGATAGACATATTAGAATCGAACAACCGAACCAAAAACATGTGAAATATTATAAAAAATTCACATCCCCTCCAGGATATTGCCATGAAATCTTTTCCCTGCTATACGATGGCAAAATTGTATCAAATGCAAAGGACCTCGCAAATTTGTTTAATTCTTATTTCTCAAAAATTGGTGAAATATCGAAATCAATAACTCAAAACCAATGTCCGCCAAATACATCCACACACATTTCGCATTCTATGTTTACTTCCGAGACTAACGCTAGTGAATGTATGAGTGTCATCAGTTCTTTAAAAAATTAATTTTCAGCCGGGATAGATGATAAACCTGAATTTATAGTAAAATCTTCCTCTCGCGGTATATTAAATCCACTCACTCATATTATCAATAGTTTTCGAAATTATTCGAAAAACTCGTATTATTCGAAATTATTCGAAAAACTCATATTATCAATAGATCGAAAGTTTTCACTATCTTGGAAACTTTCGATCATATCACTATTGCCAATTTTCTCAAAAATCCTGGAAGAGGTCTTCAAGAGGCTTTTAGACTTATGGCATAATAATATGGCTCTCAAAAAACAATCAGCACGGATTCAGGCCATATTTTCTTTTCTAAATCATATAACCAATTTCCTTGAATGTGGAGATTATTTACAAGGTATTTTTCTTGATTTATCGAAAGAATTCGATGTAATCGATCACGAAATTCTTCTCTCAAAACTGCATTGATATGACATTCGTGAATGTCAATGGTTAACTTCCTACTTGAAAGATAAATATCAACAACTTAAAATTTCCCAAGTTGAAAATGAAATATGTCAACATTACCTTTCACAAACAAAACCACTTACTTGCGTAGTTCCTCAAGGTTCAATTTTAGGCCCTATCCCCTTTTTATTGTACGTAAATAATGACATCAACCACGCCTGATTACAAAATGGTTCTCTTTGCTGATGATACAAATCTACTATGTAAACATACCAATCCGCAAAACGTTCTAACTAACCTCTTGTCTTGGTTTTATTCAAATCGTCTCATCGTTAATACTCGTAAAACAGTATCCATGTCATTTCGCAATAGTGTAACGAAATCTCTTCCAGCTACATCCCTTTCGATAAACGGAACCATAATAAAAACTATCAAGATAAAAAAATTTAGGGTTTGATATTCAGGATATAGTTTATTTCTCACTGTACACAACCTTGACACGGTTGTGTACATTATCTCTGTAGCCCCATCCTTGTCCGGGCTTTACTCCGGTTTTCCTTCGGGTAGTGGCGAATTTTCCTTGGATGGGAATGTCATTAATACTTTTTTATTAACCTTGAATTTTTACTGCACAAATATCTACGATGTTTTTTAATAATAAATGGATAAAAGTACGTATTTATTAAATAATTTATATTATAAATATTAAATCCGCCACTGCGTTTGGGCCCTTGATCAGATTTGATGAGATGGTCCCTTTGCTAGTTTCCGAAGAGTAATTTAATTTATTACTTCCCACGTGTCATACGCAGTTTGCAACTGCTTATTTGACAATGAACTCTATTTTATTTTATAGAATTTATAAAACTAAGGCGTGATTTAATGAAACGTAGAATAATCGTGATTTCCTTAAACGTTATTAGGTTAATGGAATCGCGATTTATTTTATGCGTTCACCAAGCAAAACTAATCGTCGATTATGATAGTCTTTCTCAAGAATTCTAGGTTTGTTGTTTTGCAGTGCATTATGGGTAACGTGGAGACAAATGATGGGCGAAAAATGTATCTTGTTGATTACCAGCGCCACCAACGGGCACCTGACGGAGCAGCGGACCTCCTTTATAGATTGTGCCACTGAACACAACCTATAAATCGAGTAACAGCAAACAAGCAAAATGGACGCCGTATTTTTTGCAGTACTAAAGAAAATCGCGGTTTGCGTTGGTAATCGAAAAGTTCTTGAGCATTTAAGAGTAAATCACAATTTTCATGTAATTCGAAGTTGGTGGAACGAGCATTTCGATAACACGATTGACTGCACAGAAAATCTCGTTTAAGGCATTATACGAACTTGGTGGAATTGGGCCTAAGTATTACTGGGACAATTATTAGGGTTGATGGATCATGAAGAAAGTGGGGTCTGTATGATGACAATTTAGTTATAAATTATTCTAACAAATAATATATACAGCTTATGTACTATATATAAAGGGTCGTACCTACGAGGACAAGGGAAACAATCCCCTCCCCCGTCCCGAAATTAAGAGAAAAAATTCCTTTTTGTATTTCTCCTATAATATTTATACGTGCACACACAAATATATGTATACCTGAATATAGCCTGCGTAAATAATAAATAAATTTAATTGCAAAAAAGTAGTACAAACCGCATATGATCACGTGGAGAACAATAAACTAAACTAATGTATATGCCTACACACCTGTGCAAGTAGAATATATAAACACACTAGTAGATTACCCGACGTTGCTCGGAAATTTTTTACTTTTTAGACCAACGAACCCACTCGCAAGTTGAATTTTTTCTTCCGAGGCAAGACAACGGGGCAATTATGGCTACACCATTTCAATAAAACGCTTTTAAAATCTATACAATGCGTCTAAATTTTACGATTTAAAAATATTTTTAGTCTTCGTTAAACGCACCAAAACCAAAAAAATATTAAATTTGTTGATGATTGATTTTTCCTTCCTTATTGCTTTTAAATTTACGCATTTTAACACTCCTATTTTTAATAGCGTTTTGTAATAATCTTTGTAGATGGACATATCCTGTCCCAGACTTCGTTGAGGTGAAAAATATTGCTATTCATAGTTATCACCTATCTCTAACCGTTTAGGCGGCATAAGCGAACATACCTCTCTTTTTTAGCCTATGTTAATCCTGGGCATCTTAACTATATCCTTGCCAAATTTCATCACGATCGGTTCAGTGGTTTAATCGTGATAAAGTAACAAACAGACACACATGCTTTCGCGTTACCCATTTATATATTGGCTGATGATATATGCACAAGTTGTGGAAATAACGAACCCGCCGCGGCCTTACTATTTCCACAACTCGTGCGATTAGCCAGCCTGACATGGTTTCACTATTCCCACTACTTGCGCCAGTCTGGGTGCGATTATATGTACGATTTATGGCACAGTGTGGCAGCTAGGAAGACTGCCATATATTTAAGGATAAAAGAGGACGATAAAAAATGGTCTTATTTCCGAGTAGGATATTTTGAATTTATTTTCTTTTAATGTAAGACTTTTTCAGTACATTGATTCTAAGTATTAAATGTGTATACTGCGTATTTCTCTAGTAACTGAAATCCCACTTGATGTTTTACGTCACTCCATTTGGGTTTCTTAAGTTTTCTAACCTAAGTGTATTTCAATCATGTTGAAATTCGTGGCAGAATTCACTCCTGCATGTTACAAGGTTTCATTTTGTTTTCATTGTACGTTAAATAACAATACGCTTATCTCGCACGATACTACACCCTATTGTTTTAAAAAATTTCTGATTTTATTATGGGGAAGCTTCCCTGTTTCCTGTTCCAACATGGCTGACTCGCTTACTGCCACGCAGTGAATCGCGTTGGCCACAACTCGTGCAACCTGCGTGCAACTAACCATGTCTAGACCGCTCCACTGTCTTGCTTACTAGCTGCCACGATACGTAAATTTGTTATTGACACAATACGTGCAAATAATCGCGTACAGATCGCGCCACGGTGCGCTCACAATTGGTACAACTCGTGGAAATAATGAACCCATTTCAGGTTCACTAATCGTACAAGTTGCGTAGTCTACTACAGACTTGTAAGAAAATAGGAGGTAATGAATAGGTTCCAGAGACGGGTTAGAACTCGTGATCTGAGAGAGCGGAATTTTGTAAGCTTGTAAGCATACGAATCACTATCTGAATTAGGGTAATGATACTAAACGTAAGATTTTAAATTCAAATGAAACTCTCTACGTGGAACTGAAATCTGCCACGAATTCCTTACTGATTGAAGTAAACTTAAGTTCGACAATTTGATAAACAAATCGTATGGAGTGTCATGTAACTCTAGTGGAATTTTACTTGCTGAGCACTTCGCAGTGTAAACGTAATATTTGAATCTATCTGTTAAAATCGTCTTACTTTAACAGAAAATAGGACTCAAAAGATCCTACTCGGAAATAAGAGTGTTGTATATTATATTTTTTATCCCAAAATATATATCAACCTAGATATCAGCGACGCAGTGTATCGCTATTCACACAACTTGGGGAAATAGTAAACCCGCAGCGGGGTCGATATTTGCACGTTGTGCGAATATCCACTTCGTTATATATTAGTATGGATAACACACACATTCCCGAAATTAAATTCTGGGTACCCCCCTGACCACGTATACTTTGTATGTACGTACAGATTTACTGCTCATAATTATACCTTACTGTAATGTAAGGTAAAATTACTCTCTTGGCTAATATCCGGTCACGATTTTTCGCGGGCCCCGGCCATCGCTGCACCTCCGGCACCTTATAAAATCAATTAAAAATCCGTAACAGTACCTCTATGGTTCGTAGTAAATAAAAAATTGATACCTATTTCTGTAAGAATTATTATGATCTTTAATTTCAGTAAAAACTTTAATTGACCTCCGAGTTATAGAATTCAAGATTTTCAAAAGACTTAGTTTCGTGAACTATGCTGGGCAACGTAAAAAGTCGGTACTAAAAGTGTATCGTTCTTTTTTAATACGAAAAAATAAATTATGAACATTGAAAGCATTAAAAGGTTCTCATTTCTTAACACAAGTCATAAAATCTCTGAACTAGATTATTGTGAAAGGAGAAGAAAGCTGACAGAAAACGGAATTCAAGAAATACGTCGGAGGACGGCACGGTTTATCCCATTTCAGGAGAATAATCTATTTTTAATCAAAACTTTCAGCCCTTTTCACGCCCATTCCTGGCCCATTCTAATGTTGGATGTAGTTGGCACCCGCATCATTCCTCATCACTTCCACTGGATCCTGTTCTCATCATCGTTTACATGCGATGGTTAAACACAAACGACAAGTTATCAATGAAACTGAAAGCTAGTATTCGAAATACTTCATCACGTTGCGTTGAAGTGTTCGCTTGTTGTGACCGATTCTTTTAGCAATGATGTAAAGGGGCGTTATATAACCCGTTCACCAATTTTTAATTTGTATATAAGGCAGATCAAGGTAATTGATGAGTATATGCGTTGATATATCTCGTTAAAAGAAATGTTATATTATTAAAATTTAACACTTATGTTGTTCTTTGTAATTAACCTTACCGAAAACCTTCCCCAGTCCGGAAATGTCAACGTACTTGACCTGTCTTAGTTGATGTAATTATAATTACAATATATCTGAGGTACCGAGATACTTTGAATTAGTGTGTGCAAGTAAATAATATGAGGATAATTTTTTGAATTTGCTTATTTAAGATTTTGGCAACATGGTGTAGAGAATAATAATTCCAGAAAATGGATGAGGTGCTGTTTCATGCATCTGAAAGGGTAGAAGCTTTACAGGTAATTATATTAAATAATATGTTGTTTGTTAACTTATTATTTATATCTGTAATATGTATTAATTACTTTTTCAGTTACAATTGCTTACAAGACTACAGCAAGGACAAGAAGTTCTTCTCGGCTATTCAGAATATTTACAAAATTGGACTAATACTCCAGCTGCCCATCAAATTCAAACCTCTCTTAATAATGTGTGGATATTATTTCAACGATTAATAGGAGAAATTAAACAATTTGCTGGATCATTGTCGAATCCACAGCAGTTCCTGTCTTCCCGAATTCTTCCGATTCTTGGATTTGAGAGTATGTTGCTCCATTCACTCTTATTTTTACTGGTTGAATACTGTTTTTGCATGTACTTAATTATAATTAAGTATAATTATACTTATTATGTTTTTCTGAAGGTTTGTAATTTGAGCACAAACAAATTTTATTAAGGAGTGTTAATATTGTTTACTTCCCCTGGGAAGATAACTGAACCAGGTAACTTCATAGAAAATTGTATTTCTAGCTACAAAATCATTCTGAAAATTATTTATTTATTATATTTAAAAAACACTTGTTATTATAAAAGGCTGAAGATAGTGTTGTCAGCTGATTACTGTGAAGAATATTCATCAATGCATAGTGTATGTAAAGGATAAAACAACACTTTATCTGGCACCTTATAAGAAGATTTCCAGAAACATGAGCTTGTGTGTGATATATTAGTTACATGTCTAAAGGATTTAAAAATCATTGGTTTTATTCTGTTTGAAGTGTAAATGGGAAACAGGCACAGCCACAAGGAATTTCTTGTGTGCTGGTAAACACTTTAACTAGAAATGTTCATTTAGCAGGAAATTTCTCAAGTTGTTGTGGAAACAAAGTCTATTATTTAATATTGTTTAAGATGTGCAGATTATATTAACCCTCCAGCACACATGCTGAGGTGGAATCTTCCTCACAGCTATGTTTTTTGTTTGTTATACAATAAGTTTTAT
This sequence comes from Laupala kohalensis, assembly GCA_002313205.1. Classification (NCBI taxonomy): domain Eukaryota; kingdom Metazoa; phylum Arthropoda; class Insecta; order Orthoptera; family Trigonidiidae; genus Laupala; species Laupala kohalensis. The sequence goes on from NNCF01129390.1 coordinate 491,991, forward strand.
TCCATTTGCCGTTTAACTCTGTGTACCTCTCTGTCTCCAACTCAGTACACTGAGCTTTAATCATTTTTTGCACTCTTACCCTCCTATCAGAGAGCCATTGTTTACTGTGTGGGGTGTGATCCACCCTGTGTGTGTGTTCTTGCTACAAAATATTTTCAGTTGCCACAACTCTCTGAGGCTCCTAGAAGGAACCATCACTTTCTAGATGTCCACCCTTGCATCTCGGTCAGTCACCCTATTCACCCCCAGTTTTGGGGGTGGGGTTAGGGTTGCTGAGAAGCAATTCTAGTTGCTAGAAAGGATCAGCAGTACTTCTCTGATGTGGCTGCACCTTGAGAGCCTAAAGAATTTTGTTGTCAGAGCGGGAGTATCACTCATATACTTTAAAGTATTTTATTGTGTTTAATATTCTTGTTAGTTCAGTTTTTTGAACTTATTTGATTTTTTGGAGCTGGTAAGTGTGTATGTTTGATAAAATGGATAGATTTACTAAAGAAGAGGAGAGAATAAGAATATTGTTTGATAGTGTGACGGAAACTTTTGAAGAATCTGTCTAGAGTAATCAAAACCCCAGTGTTCTTGAGAAATGTCTGTTGAAATAGCACTATTTATGTATGTGCCAATATTTCAAACTATATTAGTTCTTCATCAGTGCTGAAAAAATGAGTTACACAGCACAGTACGGTTAAAAGAAAAAAATACAAATATGATATACAAATAATAAATTGTGTCATTAAAAGAACTATTAATACAATTTACAAAAGTTAAGCTTGATGCAAATATTCAATTGTCTAGATCAAGTAAATATCATAAAATATAAAATAAAATTGATTAAATAAATTATAAAAATACAGGTTGAAAGACATATATTAATACTAAATTAAATCATTTTGGTACTGTATGCAATAATAATATATAATAAAAAGAAATATGTCTTTTAACATGTACTTTGATACTTTGTAATTTAATCACTTTATTTTATACTTTTTGGTATTTTCTTGATCTAGGCCATTGAATATTTGTATCAAGCTTAACTTTGTAAATTGTATTTGTAATACTTTTAATGACACAATGTGTTATTTATATATCATATTTTTATTTTTCCATCTCCAAATTGTACTCTGTTCTTCATTTTTGCAGCACCGATGAAGAGCTAATATAGTTCGAAACATTGGCACATACATAAATAGTATTACTTCAACAGACATTTCAAGAATCTTTTCCTGATATTATTATTATTTTGAAGGTCAAGATAAAACTATGATGTTAGTATTTTTTGTTATGATTATTCTCTATCTTTGTTTTGTCTTTTAGCTTTTGATAGCATTGTTTTTATATCAGTATTTTGTTGATTTAAATCTATTATGAGTGTAAAAGAGCCACAGATCTTAAAAATTTAGAAGTACAGTAATTTAATTGTCTAAACATTTGGCTAAACATTATTTTGTTAAATTAATTAGATCTATACCATCTCAATTTGATTTGACAACTACACTTTAATACAAGCTATTAATTTCCTTATGGTGTTTAACTTAGTATTGTATTATTTTGTTTAATATCTTAAACATTATTAAACATTTAACATTTTTGTTAATTGAAGTTAAAGTGCTTTTATCATAATGGTGAAATCTGGTATTAAAAACAACAGCCTTTCCTTAATAATACTTAGTGCTGTCCAACTTATCTTAGCCCATGGGCCATTTTCTATATACTTTCGATCAATGGGATAGTGTTTGGCAAAATGTTGTACCATGAATAAAACAAATGAGTCGTATATATTTATTTGAAAAATTATGTTTTGATCTCATAAACAAATTTATATTATTTCAAGCTGGAAAAATTAAATAGTTTATTTTTTAAAGGTATTTTTTATATTTAGTATTCTAATAAAATATTATCATATTGCAATTTATGATGGGGTAATTTTGTACACAATTTTCTATTTCCTTTCACTGAACATGCCATATCTAATATTAATTCTGACAGTAAAGATTTATAACTCAAAGTTGTGCCCCCCCAACTTTTGATGAAAAGTTGGTAGTAAAATGTACTGTAACTCAAAGGTCGCATATGGATAGCACTGAATTACATAATTACATTTTCTCTATTACAATGAAATGGAAGAAAAAATATTGTTGTATTTTCAAATATTATGTTGAATAGTATTTAGTAAATACATTCTTATTTGACAGTTAGTTTCTACAGAAAAAAAAAATACTATTAACCAGTAACTATACTAAATGATACTAAATATACATGATTGTTAATGGCACTTTGACTTCAATTTAGTTTATATTCAGAATATAATATTTTTCCCATGATTGTAATATTTTTTTAAATATTTAGGTGTGAATATCAGTGTTTATTATGGTTCCCTTGGTTTTCTACTTGGGATTGGTGTGGGAGTGCTCGTTGGTCTTTCAATCCGTCGGCCACCACGCACAGGCCAGAAAATGAGTGCTGTTGTCTGCACTAGTTACGGTGGAATAGATGTAAGCTTCTATATATTTTTTTTTTTTTAAGTCTTTATGTTATGATCTTTTTCTTTTGAATTAGAAGTAATTGCAGACCTGAATTGTAAACTAAAAGAATTTTCTGGTTCTTTTTATGAAAAAAGTGAAGACTAGGATGCTATTTAAAAGTGAAACTATTTGAGAATAACTGTAGTATTTTTACAAATGTTTGTTTGATATGGTAGACATTTTCATTGTAAGTTTTATGTTTCATTTGTATACTAGGTAAACAAAAGTTTTTGTGTAGGCCGTTGCTGCTGTAGATGATGTGCAGTGTCCAAGAATTCATAATCCTAATGAGGTAATGGTGCAAGTCCGTGCTGCATCAGTGGATCCTGTGGATGTGAGCATAACCTGTGGATATGGTCGTATACTTCGGAAACAACTTGGCCGGTATAATCTTGTGAGTTATGATTTACCTGTAGCATATTAGGCTATCATTAAAAAAATTGATTTCCTCTAAATCATTGTATCTTTACATTTATTCTTTCAGAATATAACTTCTGAATTTCCAGTAATTCTTGGCCGTGATTGTGCAGGAGTTGTGGTAGAAGTTGGACAGAAAGTTGATAATTTTGAATTAGGAGATGAAGTTTGGTTTTCTGTACCTTATTGGGCCAGTGGTGTTCTAGCAGAGTATGTTGTAGTGAAGCAGAGCTTGTTGGCTCACAAACCAAAAGGGGTAACTTTTGAAGTTGCTGCATCCCTTCCATATTCTGGAATGTTGGCTTGGAATGCTATAGTTCAGCAAGCAAGGTTAAATCCTAAAACATGTATTGGAAAACGGTAATTATGTTGAATATTTTCTTAGGGATTTCTTGTTGTAAAATTTTTGATATTGTCAAAAATCAATAAATTAATACCCAAACATTTCTACTTAAATTAATACCTTTCAGTATGTGGTTCAAATGATGTTTTCCTCTTACTCTATTTAGATAGAACTCATTTTAAATTTAATATTAATTATATTTAAAAAGTAAGAAAAATCAATTATAGCTGTATGAACACTAATAATTTGGTTTAAGGGTCTGGAAATGGATGTATACATTTTAAAAATTTTAAATCTTTGTTGTTCAATTTTGAAGTTCCAACAGAGAAGAATTTTATCAAAAATTTGGATAGAACTTATGCTAAATTCAATATTTATGTTGAATTCAAATTTTATATTTAGCATAAGAACTTATGCTAAATTCAAATTTTATATTTGAGTAGGTAGAAGAATCAATTGTAGCTGCACTTACTATGTCTAAAACAATTTTATTTGAAAGGATTATGTATGAAAAGAAAATCTTAATGAATGAATTGGATTTTTGTTTGTTTGGATGATAATACCTAAGATTTTTAAAACCAAAATGGTTATTAACTTAGAGGTTTTTCCATATGAAGGAGAAACATTCAGGATAACACACAGGCTAGGTTCATATCTGAAGAATTAATTTATAAATTTTTTACCTTATGTTAAAGAAAACTATTTGGATGGTAACTTCAGTTTTTGCAGTCATTAAATATGATACTGTGTCCAGCAACAACCACTTTAAATACCCATAAATTGTGTGAAATCCTGGAGACTGTAAGTTATATTTAATTTTTGCGAAGTCCATATATGCTTGTACAGCGCCGTAAAAGGTATACGAAAGATAGTAAGATTAAGAATGTAATTGTAATTGAAGGTATAAAGGGGATAAGTTCACCTTCTTAAGTTTTACAGAATTGTCTCTTCCCTTGCCTGGGCCACTTTACATTTTTGAATATTTTTAATAATGTGTGTCCTGAGAGGTAAAATGTTTTGTTAAATATTGTTGTATTGATGTATTTATTTATGGTAGTATTTGTTTTGTTAATGAATGAACTATTGTTCCATAAATTAATGGGCTCTTATTGGTATCTATTGGTTTGATTATTTCAGTGTTCTTGTACATACTGGTTGCACCCCTGTAGGATGTTTGTTGGCACAGTTGGCTCATCTCTGGGGAGCTCATGTAACAGTTACTTGCCCTCTCCGTGCAACCCCAGTTGCACAAGCTTTGGGAGCGGATTGCATTATTGTTTGTGGTGAAGGAAGTGAAGTTGAAAAGCAACTGTTCAATTGTGAACCGTATGTAAAACTTTTGACTTGGTGCCTTTATTTAGCTAGATGTTACAACTCATTGAATCAATTAAGGAAAAAAATTGAGTCACAGAAGTAGATTTTATTGTTATTTACCAATGCAGCTACTAATAGTCTTCACCTTTATGGACAGTAGTCTGAAGAATGATAGCATTTCATCCAGAGGACAGCCTATCAGTACATAACAGATTATTCCTTTGTACTGTAAATAGGAAAAATTTCCTTGTAAATAAATAAAATTTCAGAGTTACACAACATGACACATTTGGTGTGAATATGTGAAAATATTAGAACACACAATATTTTTACTGTAAAATATTGATTGTGTGATGTCGACCATACACTCCACTAATATTAATTCACCAGGACTAGTTTCAGATGCTGATGTATTATCAACTCCTGTTTCCTGTTTTATTTTATGTTTCAAAAATTTTGGTATTAAACTATTTTCCAATGAAACTTCAAAGTTCAAAAATCTTTCTTGAGAAGATGAAAAAATATATTCGCTCCCAAATTCAAAGGGACCAGTAAATTTTTTTAAGAAATTCATCTCATTGTTTATAATGTGTTTTTCATTCCAAAAGGGCACAGCCACTGCCAATGAATATGAATGTATTCCTTTATTGACTGATGCTGTTATTGGATGCTATTGTTGCTGAAGGCAATGCCTTAATAACAAAAACAAAATAATAACACTAATAACAAAAAATACACCACAATAATAAGTCATTTAGTTTTCTTATATTCTAAATGTTAAATCTTACACAAAATATTTTCTTTTCTTTTGATAATTTAAAAAATAAAATAATGTATTTACTTCACTTAATGAAGGTTAAAATGAAGGACTTTACTTAAAATGAAGGACTTTACTTCACTTAATGTTGTTGATACTGTTATGATATTGACTTTACATTACTTATTTTATAATATTGTTAGTAAGTACCCAACATTTTAGATCAAGGAGCACTGAAGATGAAAAATATCTAGTGGAGAACTAATAAATTTAACCTACACTTCTTATGTGACCCTTATGTATTAATAATGGAAAGTATCATTATTGGCATTAACATCTTTTCTTTCGGTTTCTCCTTTCTCAAAAATGTTTTAATGTTTGTCATACTTTGGTGGTGATTACTTCTTCATGTACTCTCTCTAAGTTTTTGGCACTTCTTCATATTTAGTGAAATATGTATTATATTTTGTTTTCTCAATGTGTGTCACTTTTGAATGAAGTTGATGTAGTCAAACTGTTCTCATTTATTGGAGCATTAAATTTTCCTTTAATATATGACAGACATAGAGCTATTTGGTAAGAAAGTATCAGGAGGACTGGGATGCTATAATTTAGAAAAACATAAATGATATACGAGAAAAAATATGAATGTTTTTTACTCTTGTAGTTGGATAAGTATGTAGTTGATTTTTATGTGTAAAAAATTCAGTTATTTTCAGTTATCTTTCTTATATATTTTTTGTTATACAACTCATCCACTTATGTTTATATACCTGTAATTTTATGTATATAACTTGTGTATGTGTGTGTGTGTGTTTGTGGGGGGGAGGGTGCGTGTGTGTGTGGGTGCGTGCAGGGTAGCGGGTGTGTGTGTGGGNAAGGCATTCTACCTTGTATGGAGCAAGCTCTGAGTTACAACTACGGTTGTAGACCACAGAGGTTGATGAATGATGATGAGTGAATGTTGTGGTGGATTATAGGTTGGGGAAACAGGAGAACCCTGAGAAAACCTGCTTGGATTGGACAGGGTTTGAACCCGCGTCACCAGAGGTAGAAGGCGAGTACACTAGGAACTGTGCCATGGCTCACACGTATATTAGTATTATTATATGTATATACATTTTTTTTCTTGGGGTTTTAGGGCTCACCAGCATACATATATACCAGTAATGTGTATGTATGTGTATATACATATATGTGTGTGTATGTATATGTAATATACCAGTAATTATTTATGAATGATTTGTGTTTCTAATCATTTGATCACAAGTAATTTTTTTTCCAATGGGTTTCAATGTTGAGACTTAATCTTTTGGATTCTAAGAATTTAGCAATCACATTTTTATTATATGATACTTACAATATTTTGTTTAGTAGTTATGAAACAAACCAGATGTTTAAATTATTTTATTGTACCACTTTTTTTCTCCAGGTTTGATGTTATATTCAATACTGTTGGAAAACTAGCCCATAATATATGCCTTAAATACTGCCAAGATGATGGCTGTGTAATTACTACTGATAATGTATCACTGCCTTCAGATACTTATGGATTTATTTTTGGATTCTTCTATTCTGTAGTGATTAGGATAAAATGTTGTTTATGGGTATGCTATTATTTACCTGTTTATTTTCTAAATTATCTTTTTTTAATTATTATTTTTATGAATCTTGATGATGATAATTGTAAAATTATTATCCACATATTATTGACTATGAATTATGTACTTAACTATTTGTGTTTTATATGATACCTGTCAGATTTTTTAAAAAGAAAATAGTTATTTAAAAATCAGATATGAAGACCCACTTACATTTGGACTGTAACGTAAAAATAACAACAACAAAATATCTTGTTAGCAATTTAAGTTCTGAGAGTAAATTTATGTTCTCTGAGAGTAAAACCCTGTGATTTCTTGGTCTCAGCAAAAGAGGATATGATGATAAGAGCATCACACTTGAGTCTTGTTGACCCCAGGTTTAATCCAATACTCATTTTAAATGAGGTTGGAGTATGCCTGAGAGTCAATCTGGAGGTGGAGGTTGAGGTGCGAGCCAAATTCCTACTAGCTCACCAGAATTCAAATCCCAGCAACCCAGTACTCTACTCTGAGTCAGACTGACCCATGATTATTAATTACAATTCAAGATAAAACAAAGAAATGGGAATACCAATTTTTTTTAATGAAAGCCATTAACTTTTGGTTGAAAAGTATAGTAGTAAGAATATATCTTCATAGTGTCTAATCTATCTATTCAATACTTTATTTTAGATTTTTCAATTTTTCAAAAATTATTTGTGGAAGAAATGCAAAGAAATACATTGAGAGTATGTGACCCTCTGTTTGTCATCTGCTGTTTTAATACCCGAGAAAAAAAAACATTCAAATATTTAAATTTGTTGTATAAAATGTTGAATTTCAAATTGATGATATATATCATACGATAGGGAAATACTCCACAAATGTATCTGTCCAGTCCAAAAACTCCAGTAAGGGAAACATCTGGTTCAGACCAAAAGGATTAGTCAAATTTTATACTTGTAAATGATAATTTTAATATTTTATTCAACTTTGTCTCAGTAAGAATACCTAAGACATTATATTTCATTTAGTTTAATGAGAGAATTTTAATAACCTACCAAAATTGCTTGATAGAATTGTTGTTTCTTTCATTACTTGTCAAATTATAACATTATGCTAAATTGTTTAGAGAATTATTGGTTTGAGTACATGGAATTCTGCTGTGTTGGATCCTGGAATTTTGGAAAATCTTGGAGCTATGGTGGAGACTGGAGGATTACAACCTGTGGTAGATAAAATATTTACTCCTCAAGATGCTGAACTGGCTTTTCAACATGTTGATCAAGGAGACTCAATAGGAAAAACTGTTATTCGTTTTCGGTGAGTGATATTACATGTATTTTTTAACATTGTAATGAAATTGTTTTAGTATTAAGTAAATAATGACTGCATTAGCATAGTGGTAGTGGTATTGCTACCTTTTTGCTTCAGAGTGAGAAAATGTAGCTTCAATTCTGTGCTCACCTTTATTAGATAAGGTAAGCACACAGTTTCAGCACTTAGTCTGATACTTTCCCCATCTCAGTGTCTCATCTCCCCCTGGCCATATATATGAAAATCATGCAGAACCACATGTCTAACCACCTTTTCACACAAAGAACAGTCAACAAATTGTGATTTTAAAAAAAAGAAATGTTTAGTTTTTGTTTCAATTTATTGTGAATGGACATATAGAGGATAGTTGATAGTTGTATAAGAATTCTTGTATTAAGCATTCCCCATATCCATATAATAGTATGGTGGGAAGTATGTATTGTCATTATTGAGTTTATGGGATATAGCTTAGATGTATTTGTAGAAGATTATTGTTCAAATTTTTATTGTTATTTTGTTATTTTTAGAGTTCTGATGTACCTGACTGAAAACTTTATGCACATTATGATTGCTAAAATGTAGTATATGAATTAATAAGGTAATGTGTGATTACATGAAAAATCTTGGTTATGTTTATAAATTAGTTTATTAGTTTGCAAGGTTTCATAATTGATATGCAGTGGTAGCTGCAGGAAAGGTATGATTATCATCACACTATTTTCTGCCATCCAATATAAGGTTGTGTAAAATACTTTGCTATGATGTCCATTGTTTAGATAAATAAATTATAATAAAATAACTAATTTGTCTATAACAAATTATAATATAATTTGTCTGTTACATTAATTCTGAAAATAAGGTCAATATTCTTAACGATTCTCACATTAAAGGTATTGGTGAGTAGATATATTTTTCACTTCCCGACTGAAGCGTTTTGGTTCATTTCTTCAATAATGACCTTTTTAGAATAATGTGTAAACTATAATTAATTTTTGCAAAATCTGAAGTTTAGTTTTTGTTTCATTTTAATCCAAATTTCCTGCTATTTAACATTACGTATTACAGTATGACTATCTGTTTCTCGAAGAAAAAATAAAAAAATGCATTACATATTTGGATGAGTGATTCAATTGGCACACATTAATACATAGAAAAAATATAATATTTCCTTGAGTTGCACATCCAGCTTCTTAACATGGGCACTGTGCATCCACATGGGGGTGCAGTATTCTCCAGCGCTGTACACAAGGGCAAGTGACGATGTTCTTAGTGTTTTAGCTTTGCTGCCCCAGGTGGTTCCTGCAAGCTTCATTAACAAATTATTCCTTGTTTTTAGCTTTTAACATAAGTCTTCTGTATGAGCTTTGTATGACAATGTACGGTCTAGTTTTACACCCAAATATTTGGGAGTTTTCAGGTGTTTGATATGTTGCCCATTTAGGCTGAGTTTTAATTCTCTGTGCGCTTCCTTATTATTTAAATGCATTATTGTGCACACTGTTTTTGTTGGATTAACAGTTAGGTGCCACTCTTCATAATAGCATAGGAGTGATTTTAGGTCATTCATTAACGTTTCTTCTTATTCTTGAAATGACTGTGCCTGTGCCACCATTGCCAGTTCATCTGCGTAAGCAAAACTGTGAGCTTTCAGGTTTGGGGTATCAGAAATATACAGATTAAAGAGCCGGGGCCAGTACCGAGCCCTGGGAAAGCATCTTGCTGGTTTTTCCGCCCAGATGTACTTTATACATCTTTATATGTCCATTCACAATAAATTGAATCAAAAACTAAACATTTCTTTTAAAAAAATCACAATTTGTTGACTATTCTTTATGTGAAAACATGGTTAGACATGTAATTTACATTCTCTTAGCATATTTTCCACCAGTGAAGTAATTTTCTTGCATTTCGTCACCACTTTTAATATCAATCCATTGGTCCATACCGTGTTGTATATGCCGAGGTGAGGTCCAAGAAGACAATGCCGGTTTTCTTTCTTGCTTGAAACCCTTGCTCTATGTAAGTAGTTAGGGCCAAGACTTGTTCACAGCAGCTTCTTCCTTCTCGGAAACCTACCTGCATAATCGGGAGCACCTCTTCCAGAATTGGTGCCAATCTTCCTAGAAGAACCCTCTCAAAAATTTTATAGGCTACGTTAAGGAGAGATATGGGTCTGTAATCTCTTGGGTTATCACCACTTTTTCCCTGCTTCTGGATGACTATTATTTTCGACTCCTTCCATTTCTGTGGTAACTGTCCAGTGTCCATAATTGCCGTGAATAATGTCGCCAGCCATTTCACGCCATTTTGCCAAATGTTCGTCAGGAATTAAGGAAGACGTTCATCTGATCCCGGAGCTTTAGCATTTTTTGTTTGCTTCAGTGCTTCAATCACCTCGTCCTCAATCCTCAGATCTCTCATTGGTGTTGATTTTTCCACGCAGTCTGCCAAGGTCTTATCCATACTTGTTGTTAACTGTTTCTTTTGTTTCTTTGACACAGATATTTTGGATAATTTAAAAATACTTTTGCTTCTTTTTCCTGGTGAGATGCGGGTTGGATTTCTAACATGGAGTTATGTCTCTCCTAGTTTTCTCAAAAGACGCCAGCTTTTCTGACTTGAGTGAGTGAAATCCAAATTTTCCACGGTTTCATGCCAGTGTTTTCTGCGTTCTTTTTCGAGAAGAGATATGAGTTTACTTTCTGTCTTTGTATCTCCAGATTCATTAAACTTTTGTAGTAAGACTGAACATTCCTTGGTCCAAGAAGGTGTGTATTCTTTGTGGGCGCCACATGGTATGAATTTCTGGGCTGCCTTAATAATTAGCCCCGTGAAGCAATCATAGTTTTGGGGTATAGCTGGGATTCTTTGTAGATTTTCCTCAACATATGATGAGAAGAGGGGCCACTTAGCTTTCCTTAAGTTTCATCTTGAGTGCAGGGCTATGGATAATGAGTATTTTTAATCTGATTTGAATGGTCACCATGCAATGTTGGCTCTTAGGAAGTCTGTGTAGGACTTTCCTGTAGGTCAAAAGTGGAACATCATTCGATCCCCGCAATACAAAACATAAGTCAGGTGTAGTTGACGTGCCCCACGTTCTCGACTGGAAGGTTGTTTGATCCTTGGTATCATAGATTAATTGGAAGTTATTAATATCTGACCAGTCTGTGAGCTTTATCCCATCATCGTTATTAGTTCGATAACCCCACCTTTGATGGTAAGAGTTGAAGTCTCCAAGGAAGACAGCTGGATGCTCCAAGTGAGGTAGAACCGCTGGTCTCCAATTCTGTGATGGGGGTTTGTATATGTTGTAAATTGAGGTGGATTTAATTTTGATTCCGTTGGTGAAATCTTGAGCGGGGAGTATTGCCATTATTTCTCTGACTAGATCATTCTTAACAAGAATGGCAATACCATATTTGTCATGTCCCTTGAAATGAACTACAGTGTATCCAGGTACATGAAGTTTCTGCTCTTCCAAATCTGATAGGTGAGTTTCCTGCAGAGCAAGAACATCCACCTTTTCATCTATTGCAGTCTTGGCGATAATCTCGCCCTTGGCTCTGTTGAAACCCTCCACATTAATTTGGCATAGTCTCAGCTGATGACGTTGTCTTGAGTCAATGCATGACCCACTACGTTTCTTTCGGAAGAGCCTCTTGCTCCTTCCCTTTTTAGACTTCTAAAACTTCTAAAACTTCTATAAGCTGTCTGGAAAGGCCGGGAGGCTGTAAAGCATTCGGCCACTGTATCGGCTGTATTCGGTTCTCCAACTACCACATTGAAGTCATTCTCGCTCAATCGATCTCTCTCTTTTGCGTTCATAAATGCAGTTGGTCCAGGGGCACCACGTGGAGGAGCAGCCTTACCCCCAATTAATAACCATTTGAAAGTGGGAAACTAGTTATAGTTTATGAAGTAAGGGGGCGATTGTGATGAGAAATGAAAAAGTGATTAATCTTAATGACTCAGTCAATTTCTTATTTTATGCTTCAATGTACAACAACTTTTCTAGCTCCTACCTGTTACAACTTTTCTATTTTTCTATTGAAAGATTGTATTTATTATGTATTATATGTATTTTTGTATCATATGAGTTTAGTATGTTTGAAAATGAATATTATTATAAATTTATAAAGATATAAAATTCATCACTAGCAACTCTAAAGAAATGAACTACCAAACTGATATTTAATTGTATGCATTGGTTTGTTACATTGTATGCATTTTGTTAATTTGTTGAGGGAAGACAAATTTATAAGTGAAGCAGTAGGTTCTTATGTAGGTTGATAATTTGCTGTTGGCGATCAACAGTTCTTATTTTAAGGTTTGTGACCATTTTCTGTGCTTTAATAAAAGTATGGCTGTGGAGAACCAATAGGTGAGTGAAATGTACTATTCCTTGTATGGATCGAAAGTATTTCATAAATTTCATTGGTAACCTACTACTTGTTGGGGAACATCCATGAAAATATGTTCCGGTAATTTAACAGGACTAATGGAGAATTTAACAGCACAGTTTATGGAAATATACAGATAGGATTTGCTGAAAACTTGCTTAGGAATAGTATTTTCATCATTAAGTTGTATGTTTATTTTAAAACCTTATACAAAATAATTCTATATGTAGTCTTACAAAAATACAAAATATACGAAATGACCAATGACATTGCGAACAATCTCATGTTTATAATTTGTTTGGATTGTAGCCTGGGGGTGGCGGTCTATTTTAATAGTTATGATTTACAAACAATATATTCTGAATTATCTATAGTTCTATAATACTCTTTAAATGGTTTTTTTTTTTTTTTTGCATTCTATTAAATACAAATTTGTTGATATTATAAGATATAGCTAACTATTTATTCTTATCTAAGAAGTGTGCTGAAATTTTCAATCCACCTCTGCCTTAGGGCATTTGATTGGAATTGATGGGATGGTCCCTTGCTTGCTTCCAGAGAGTAAATTAGTTTGTTGTCATATGTTGTAGTAAATTTGGTCACTGGCAAACTGCATTTTTGACAATAAATTTATTAATTTATATTTATTTATTGAAAGCTGTTTCATAATTTTAAAAATTGTATTTGAATAATTTTGCTGTCTTATGGAAGCCATGCATAACTGTGCATTTTTCTTGAAATTTTTGAAGTTGTGCAATTTGTACGCAAATTTTCACATAACTTTGGAAACTAATGTTAAGATTGCATGTACTCATTTTCCCAAATCTTATACTGAAGCCCTAAAACCTCACAGAAAAAAACAACTGAAACATCTCTTTTCTCATTTGTATCAGTAAAAGAGACTGGAATGAATAGAACGGTTTCTTAATAAAAAAAACATATTGCCTGTAACATTTATTGTAATTTTTTTTGCACTTAAATTTTTTTTAGAGAATTCAAGATTTTAGTAATCTTCTAACTTCCCTGAACTTGTTCCCCTTGTCATTTTTATTTACAACTAAACGAGTTCTTGGAGACTATTCATTTATGCATTCTGTGATATTTTAAAATCAGTTATGGCCTTGTAATGAGTGATACCTTGTATCTTTAATGTTATTTCCAAAATTGTATTGAGATATGAGGTATCACATAGCAGGTGACAATATGGTCATTATTTGTAATTGGTATTATGGCCTAGTAATATTCATCAAGTTTAATTTTCTTTAAAATTATGTGGAACAGTCACCTAGGATTTCGTGAAGTGGGAATATTTGGGAGTAACATACCCACAGTCTTTTTGTGAAAATTAATTACATATAAAAGAAATAGAAATCAGCAGATGTAGCAACATGCAGGTTTGTGGATATTATCTTTGTAAATTGTATGCTCACACATAGCATGCTAAGAGTAAAACGAAAAGAGTTGTTTTAGTTTTCATAGAAAATAAAATGTATTCATTACGAGGTTTGAAAAGTCTCCATCTGTGTCTATTTTATTTTGTGGAACCCTGTTGAGTGTATGCTGTTCTCAATATTTGAAAACAAAAAATAATTTGGGGATAATTTATGAATTGATGACAGTAATTCTATATTATCTGTGCTGGTTTTAGTTCCAATAAACTTGTATTATCATGATTGTATTGAATGTTGCCTTCAGTATAAATTTACAGGGTGGCCAGAGTCTGGAAAAGTCAGGGAAATTTGTATAAAGTCAAGGGGGGGAAATGTGTTTTTTTTGTCTCAATAGAACAGAAATTTTCTGTGTCATTTTTTCAGAACTCAAAAATATCCATTTTGTATCAATTCAAAGAACTGAAATTAATTTAAAATTGTGAGATTACAAAATTATGTCTATTTGTAACTTAACACTTTCCCCATGTCCAATTTTTCCCTCATAGAAGAGTATTAGACAACGGCTTATTCAAAAGAGATTCTTATAAATGAAAAATATTGGAGAAATTATTTGTCTCTCTTGATAATTGACCTTACATTGATAATAACTCCTTTCTGTTTAAAATTACTCACTTTATTCAAAGTTTGTGTGTTTAAAATATACATTTAATTTGTATTAGTGTGATAAACATACATAAATAAATTAACTTTCTCTTTTGCATGATTTGTTGCAATTTTGAAAATGGTTTCAATTATTTTATAATTTTCCAATTTTACATGTATTGGCAATGTACAGTATAGTGTTCCATAAGTTATCTTGAAAATTAATTTGCAATAATTTCCAAGAAGGTCAGGAAAAAGTTTTTGCCTGAAAAACCTGGAAATGTCAGGGAAATTTGTCATAGAAAAATATTGGCCACCCTGATTAAAATTTGATATTAAATACAATGCAGTATACAAAACTTTTCAGCATTCCCACTCTTTAAAATTTTCAACTACAGTCCTAGTCAGTTACATTTCATTCCGGAAGTATGGTTCCTTGTTTATAGTATACTTCTGGATGTCTGTTTTGGAGTGTTTTGTACCTTATAGTACTTTGAAGAAGTTAGGGAGATTATTGTACAATTTAATTTCCAGTTTCCTGTATTTCTTTACACCTTCTTGTAACTATGTATAATTGTGAATGTGCCATTGTGAATAATAAAACTGTACGCCTCTCCAAATTTGAATTTTGTACATTATATGAAGATTTTTATGGTGCATAGCTTTAAGTTATTGATTTAAGAATAGTTATTTTAGACCTCTAAGAACGAATTTTCCTGTTGTGAGTTTGTTATGCACTTTCTCTCAAGTTAAGGGGTCTTTTATCTTTCGATCTTTTATATTACTTGCTCTACTCTTTGTATTGTATTGTCAGTGTCAAGGTTATGGATTGTCCTATCTTGTGTGTGAGAGGGTGATAAGTATATTTTAGTTAAATTAACATTATTCACTTGTCTATAAGTGTTGTGAGGTGTTGGTGATTTTGTTTAGTTTATTGAACAATTTAAGCCAATATCACACATTCATACTTTTAACACAATGTCTTGCACACTATATCTTGACATGGCATAGTATTATGGTTATTTTTCCTATGAATATTTAATACTTTTGGGGGATGAATTGTTAGTGAGTTGATAAAGAATATATTTGTATATTTTAAAGTATACATATTTTTTGTGTATTCTTTTTACATTTGAACATTTTTTCTAATGTACAGTTTTCATATTAACTTTTAAACTTAAGACTGTACAATAGAACAACTGAAATGATTATGCTTTAAATGATTACCATTGTGATAAAATTTTAACTTAAGGTGAATGAGTTGACTCTTGTCACATATTTATTAATAAGAAAGTATGAATGATGCTTTTTACATTCTTCTTATTGAATGAAGAATTTTCCCTGAAAAAAACTAAGATATTTATTTGTTTCAATATATCATAAAATGATATCAACAAATATTATGCAATTTGTTACATTACGTATGACAAAACTTGGATTGTAGAGTGTCAATCTACATTTACATTTCTAGGGTTCCATTATCTTTTAGTGTCCTACAAAAATTTTTGATCTATTGGTGAATTGTAATTTGTTTTTGAAGGTCTGGGACTTCATAATTTGGAGACCTTTCACCGCATGTGTAAAAAATTATATTGTATTAGAAATTTATTTTCTTCTTGATCGTTTTAATGCTTATTATAACTTTATTTTGGTTGCCATTGATGACTAGAAAATCTTTTTGTGAATTATTGTCGTTATGGAAGATATAAAGGATTGAAAATCATGAATGAAAAAGAAAAGAGGCTAATATTGTCTGCATTTCTCTATTGATTCAATATCATTATGTTCATCACATTCTGAGCACTATACTTGCCTGCTCTGAACATATTGTTTTATCAATGAAATGTCTTGTGGAGTTATGGAAGATCATACTTATTTAATTTTTCTTTCATTGCTTTTCTATCTCTCTGCCTTTAGTTGATTTTCTTTATCAGCTAGAACTTATTAATTTTGTGCCATTTTATAAATGTGTTAAATATTTCATTTTTGGGGAAATATTCTTTCACTGCTTTTCAAACTAAAGAGCAATGGCTTTGTGCCCATCATTTGCTAATAATATATTAAATTAAACAAGTGAGGCAAACTCATGTTATGTTAAATTTTGAAGATTTATTAGCATTCAAAGTGTGATTAATTTCCAACACTAACTTTTTGACCTCTGCAGATGGAACCAAAGATGTGTGAGATGTGGAGCCTACTCTTCATGAAAGATGCCTACAAGATACTCATTGGACTTTTGTTTGATATTGCTGTGTTTCTATGATGCAATTCTTATGACTGATGACTTGCTGTACAGATACTATCTGGGTGAGGTGACAAGAGATTCTGTTCTATTGCACACCAAACACATCAGTTGTTAATTATATTCTTGTTATGATCTTTAAATATTTATATTGAGTGTATTGTTATTTACTTATTAATGAAAGTTTTCTTGAACATAGATGGCAACAAAATTTGGGAGAAATTCTTGAATTTCCCTGTATGATATTCATTGCTGTTTCTATTTGTATTGTTTTTATATTAAACTTGTTGAAATAAAATCCATTTATAAGAATTATTAAGGTTTCTAAGATGATGCTATTGTCTTAATTTCCACAAGTAACTTCTCACTCTTATTATTGAAAATTTAAAAGATTTTTATTACATAAAAGAGGTACATCTTTGTGGGCAAACCATTTGATTGTATAAAAATAGTGGTTTTTATTTATTGCATTTTATTTTTCCACTGCAATGGTAAATTCTTCTTCTCTCAATTATGAGCGGTGTATTTTTTAGATATTTCTGCTACCTTATTTTAACCCAAAAGAGGTGATAATTTTTACTACTCATGTATCAATCTCTCTGTTTAAAATTAACTGGTTTATATTTTTATTATTATTATTATGTTTATTATAAGTTCCAGAAATTTTGATTTATTATTTAAACGTTTTTTGCTGTACAGTGTTTTACTCCTTGTTTGTCTTATTGAAGTGTTACTTCCTCAACTTTGTTTTTTTCTTCAGGCATATCAGATTCTGAGGTCGTGGTGTGCATCCCTTTTTTGTCTGTGAATATTTATACTTCTACTTTTGTGATAAGATATGCATTAAACTATGCTTTTATTCAGAAGATTTTGTTCTGACTTGTGTTATTAGTGAAATTATGGAAAAATTGTATTAACTACCATTAATTTCAAGATTTTAGTGTTTAAATAATTTTTTATTTAACTTGCAACTCATATTTCTAATACATTTCATTTGAGTATTTGTTCAAGTTTTTAAAATTTTGAAGAATTTCATTGAGTGCATATCATTTTCACTATTTCATTGAGAATAACAATTCAAATGTTTAATTAATCATCAGTATATTAAATTCCAATTTATTTACTTATTATGAGTTAATAGATACAATTCCCTATTAATTTGACTACACTTTCATCATTTAATTCAATTTGTAAGGACAAAAGTTTGTCTCTTTCTTTTTCTTTCTGGATAAAAATTTGCTCATAGCAAAATCTAAACCCATAGAAATGTATGTTATTATATCTTTGTATTTGCATATTTATTGTATAGGAAAACATGAATCTTGAAGTTGGTTTAGAAAATAGTATATTATTCACATTGGATTGCCTTTACTATTTTTTACTTTCTCACATACATAGTATATAGAAAGTTTTATAATTATGAAAAAATTTGAAAGCGAGATTTCGACGGAAATATCTGTTTTGGTTGTCCCTGATTCAGAATAAGTGGTTTTTGGCATAACGTCCGTCCGTTTCTTAGCCTATCTGTGCACAGCGATTTTGAGTAAACAGATGAATATATTTAATTCATATTTCGTATTTATTATAGAATTTACTTTTTGTCAATGCACATGCTCTATTTTTTTTTTATTTTTTTACTTTAAAACAAAGGGCACTTCTCATGAAGGTCAAAGTACTCTTTTGAATGTCTCTCAAAAATGGCTCCAACAATTTTGCTTAAATTTTCTGTACTTAAGGTACAATTAGTATGCATTACATCCGCATTAATGGTGTTTTGCTTGAAAGTTTGGTGTAGATGCAGTAAAATAATTTCTGTCTGCTGCACTTACACATTTGTTTAATGTTTCAAGAAGATTGAATAATATTTAGCTGTGTAAATGGACCAAGCAGACGTGGAATACACTTTTTGTAAACTGAAATGAAAGATATGATAATGATAAAATACATAGGAGGACAGCAAAAACACTGCAGATACAAAAATACATCAATTTCTGTCTACAACGAAATTACATTTATATGACACTTTTACGATATTGTTTGTCACTCTATGCTAAAAAGACCTACATGAGAACGTATGTGCAATGGTTTTGCTCCACTAATTCATTTATTGCAGACAAGAAAACCTCGTATATGAAAGGAATTAAATTATTTCAGGTTTAGTAATAATTAAAAGTCTGAACATACCACAACAGTCCTCAAGGGTTCATTTCAATGAGAAGGCCAGTTCACCTATATTATTCAGTTTTATTCATTGACACATTTGCTTCATCTTGTTTGTTCCCCACGCAAATTACAATAATAAGACATATATAATATCTTAGTTGAATAATGTAGACTACACACTCCACTTTCATTAATGTACCTGGATAAGTTTCGGGAGCTATTGTTCCTTTCATCAACTCTTGCCAACTGATCATGGGCTCTATTAGTCGCATCTAGGTGTACACATTTTGAAATTAAAGTGTTTTCCAACAGTGCCTTGAAATTAAACAATTTATTCTTGTTGTTGTTTTTAAATACTCACTCCCAAGTCAGCAGTACAAAATGACCAGTAACATGTTTTAATGATTTTTTTTGTTTTTACCTACTTCATATTCCACCTTTTGGAAGATAAATTGACTTATTTCTGGGTACACAGAGTTTTTATTGTATAATTCTATGTAAGAAGATTCCTAATTATTGAACATACAAGTTGGAATGTGATTTCATTCTTTATTCAATAGCTTTTAAATAGTTTATTAGTGAACTAGTAAGTTTTTACTGTATTGTATCCTCCAAAACCATACGATTTTCAGAATCATTCCTGTCTTCATGCAACTTGTTGGTTTTTTTTGTTTTCAGTCCATCCGTTGAATATTTGAGTCTCGCATTCCATCTTTCAGCTACTTCGTTGTTGTTATTACATGTCAAGTACTATGGCACTATACTGTAATTTACTTTTTTAAATAAATTGTGACCTCTTTCTCAAAGATACTGTATAGCATATGGAACTAAGCACTATTCTGTAGAACCTGCCTTTGGTTTTCCATGTATCTTTCTGCCACAAAGTACTCACAAGATCTTCCACTTCTTCCATCTTGTGGTCTGGAATTTCTCTCTTTCTCTCTCTTTTTTTTTTTTTTTTTTNGGATTTCCGTAATGTATTACATATTTTTAATCTGTTCTTTGAAATGTTATTTTTTGTATTTGTTTATGCTTAGCATGTCACACAAATAATTGTGAAATTATTCCCAAAAATTTGACTTATAAAAAAAAATTGTTTTGTAATATATTACTGTTGCAGAATAACATGGGTCCTACACTTGTTAGGTTTTCACTGTGATATTTTCTTCTAAGTATCTTTCCTAATCTAATCTCGCCTTTCCAATTATTCCAGCTATCAACATCATTAACTGGCATATCAAGTCTATTGACCTGGATTTTGCCACTTGTATAAAGATATTAAAATAACGATAAATTAAAATAGTACTTGTTTTCTTCATACAATTTTTTCATTTCCTTTTTTTCTGATCTTTATAGACCCTTGATGATGTTTTCTTCATACAATTTTTTCATTTCAAATCAATTTAAAATAAATATTTACATTATTTTATGTGTAAATGTAGGTGTAATGGACTAGAGTCAATATCTGGTTGTCTGTCCACGACACAAATTTGCAGTGTGTGACGAGTAGAAAGCTAGATTTAATTGACTAGGACATTGCTCTGAAGAAGGCCAGCAAGATGGCCGAAACATTGATAGTTCTAAACTGAGATGCATTTTCTTATATATGTTTATTACTTCTCTAATTTTGCATTAAATAAAATAATGCTATTTTGTATGATTATATACATTTTTGCTTTCTTTTAATTAGTAAAATTTCCTTGTCACACTTCAGCGTGGATGATAATCCTGTACTGCTAAATTAGTGAAGGAATAGGATAATTATTTTTAGTATTAAATTGTATCTACTGTTTTTACTTCATGTTTTCTTTTCCTAAGTTATTTTATCTTTAAAGCAGGCTAAAACATTTTGCTTTTGTTCTCACCCTTCATTGACTCGGTCATTTCATTTAGTTAAATAAGAAAAAATGGCTCAACTACTAATTTCATTTTCTTTTGTAGAATATTTCTCTGAAGGAAGACTTTTGTTCTATTTGTCATAGGATATTCGAATCTGAAATACATGGAATGCTTGGAATTTAATCTTATATGCCTGAAATGAATAGGATATTTGAATATGAAATATTTGAAGGGAAAAAACAGACACGCAACACGCTATACACCGCACACAAAAAACACACGCACACACACACGCGCGTGGTATAACATAATTGCATGCATCTTAAATCTTATTTTAGAAAAAGCATTTTCTTCTTGCTCGGTGGATTTTTATCAGTCGTATCTTCCTCTTGGTGTGGCAACTTGGAGTGATAGTGCATGTTAAACTTATTATTTTATTGTGTTGAACCTGATGCTAGCAGAACTGTCAATTTTGATAGTTTTGATGTTAACTCTGCTAAACTGTGACAATTTTAATAATTTATAACAAAGATTTTAGAGTATTTAAGTGATTGCTAACCAAAATGAAAAATAAGTTTTATTAAAAGCCCCTAAAATTAGGAACTTTTTAGTCCCTTGATACTGAAAGTACTTCTGAATGTAACTTCTAAGAAGACAAAATCATAAACAATTTAAGATATTTCTCATTTATGTTTATAATTGAAAGTTAAGAAAAAATCTGGATAAATATAATTAAATAACTGATTGTTAACAAAGCAGTTTCAAACAATCTTTTAGCATGTGGAGGGCAATAAAATAATTTACTCTAGTAATGCAAGTAAGCAAGGGATCATTCCATCAATCCCAACTGAAGGGCCCAAAGGCAGTGGCAGATTTAATATTTCTATGCCCCAAGGCAAAATCATTACAAGCCCAAGACAAAATGAGCACAAAAATTGTTAGTTACTTGTAATATGACAGAATATTTTTAAAAAATTATTTTCAATACATTATAAAAGGATGAATAAAAAATTGCACTTACAGAATGCAGTAAAATAAATGCAGAATGAAATTTACCTGCACTGGTTCTGCAATTTCTTAAAGAAATCCTACATAAATGATTTTAAGAAATTTTTCATTTCATTTTCACTATTTCATATTTAGACCTTCATTGACAAGGGTTGCAGTTTCCACAGAAGTGTATTTCCAGATACATTTTCTGTGATCCTAGCATCTTAAATTTTATCCTTGTATCAATATTATTCTGCTTTAGGTGAAAAAATTGAAGTTTTTTTTACTTTGCGCACTTTCCTTTCACTGTATGTAAGATGTGAACAGAAGAAAGTTGACTAAAATGATTTGCATTTGAACCTATAACTTTTTCTACGCTTCAACTTTTATTGTAGACTAGCTGACCCTACAGACATCCTGTCCAAATTTCAATGAAATTGTTTGTTCAAATCATGAGTTATGGTCTTGAGTTTATACAAAAATACCTTAGAAAAAAGCATTTTCCCGAATTTTCTAATTTTCCGGGCAACTTTTCCAATTTTTCTTTCCCTAAAAACCATATTCTGACTATTACAAACATTTATTTTTAATTAGCCAAATTGGTCCAGCTATTCTCAAGTGATACACTTACCAACAAACACCATTTAATTTTTATTTATTTAGATTATTCCGACCTAACATCTCACCTTTCCAATTTTTTCACCCAAAGTCAAAATGGAAAAGCAGATCTCGTGTCCTAAATCTCACCATATGTCAGAAAATAGTATAAATAATTAAAAATTATTGAAATTGAAATAAAGGAGACATAATTTGAAAATAGGTGTTTTCACTTATTGATTTAAATATGTCTCTTATGAAAAAACAATCTTATCAAAGAAAAACTAGTTCCATTAAAATATCACACACTTGTGCACAATCAAATTGAATGATTTTATTGCCACATCATTAGGCCATTTTACTGCAAATAGGTCGTACAATATAGGTGTGACAGTAATTTTTTTTGAACTGTTTCCCAGTGTTATTATTTTTTTAGGAATTATCTGATGGTAATTTAAAATTCAAGGTGATTTTCATATTTATTCTTTCCATTTTGTGGCTTTGTGATTTCTATATTACCGCATACATGTGAATTAATTGATAATTCATATATTTTGTATCAGGAAAAGAAACAAAGGAAACTCATACTGAGCAAGAGCTTAGCGAAGTTTGCTTTGGGGTAAATTAATGAAATCAATTACATTTCTTCAAATAAATTGTTACTTTGAAATGTCTTCTGCAAAGTAACAATGTATTTGAAGCTTTTGTGGGTGAATGTATAGTAAATTTATTGTGAACCATTCCCCATAAAATAATTTGGTTTTGGATAAAGCTGATTTCAGGATACTGTTATTGTATTAACATACTATATATTTGTGTGTGTGTGTGTGTGTTTACAAACAATTTTAACATTCTTGAGAAATTCCTCAGTTTGTCTTGGAAACATAATAAATTATTGAAACATCATTCCATACACTAAAATTGTGCGTTTTATGTTATTCTGGACTGACAGAAAGGTGATGATAATATTTAATTTAACTATGATATTGGTATGGAAGGTGTCTCAATTTCCAGGACTGCATTATAGTATTGAATTCTTGTAGTAATTTGTATAAGATTATATTTTCAGCGATAATTGTTCTCTTCTCTTATAATGTGGTCTACTATACTTCTACCTGAAGATTTTATTGTTGATAGTTTCATTCATATTATTTTCATTTTAGGAGAGAATTGAGACAAAATAATTAATTCTTACTCTTTCATTAAGGCTGTAAATGCCCTATATTTCTTGAAATGCATCCTAATTAAATTTCATAAGAGAATCTATGTTACCCTAACTTGCACTGTCAGTTTTTATATGCCAAAACTCAATTAGTTTTAGAGAATTTGTACACTGAATTTTTTTTTATATGAAGAGTTACTGGCCTTATTAAGTGGTTTCCTTTCTTTTAAGGGAAGTTAATGTGAATACACAGTCAGTTTAAATTGTAGAGAAAAGTATTTCATGAATTAAAAACATTATTTGTCTATGTAATTTGAGATATGCATGTGGTACTATCTTTATCAAATAAGATTTGAGGATATTTTAATAAATAAATGTAACATGTTAATTTATTTCTGATTTGCAGTTTATTCTCGTATTTAATATTTTACTATGACCAAATTTATTATAATAATTTTGTTGGTATATTGATATGTATTAATATTGAATTATGTGATTTAAGAATTTGCATATATTTTCAATGATGTTTCACATTTAGTTGAATATTTTGTCCATTCCATTAATCTTTGTTGAAAATGGTTTAATGAACAATAACTAATTTAACTGATTAAGTTTTTGAATAGTCATATATTTAAAAATTAGCCATCATAGATTCCCTTACAAATTTCTTTTTTTGTATGTATTGTGGGAAATATCAAGAATATCATAAAATAAGTTTAATTGTACCTAATATGATTAAATTAGCTCCATAATTGAAAATTGTTTTGGGTAATGGTTTTTTTATTGCCATCAGAAACTCCCTGTTCCCAGTAACTCAATAATTTATTTTGCTTCTGCAGTTATTTGTTAATGGTCAATTTAACACCTTGAATGAAACTTGAATAATTGGTAATATAGAATAAAAATTTTGTCTTAAACTTAGCCACCCAAATTTGAATAAATTGAGAATCTTTTAATATACAAATTTCATTTAAGGGATAAATGGTCATCTGTATATCTTATGTACACCCTGCTGGAAATGGAATACAACTAAAAGAGTTTTGTTTTATTCATTTATAAACTGTCAGAAATTCACATCTTTATTGATTTCATGAAAAGACCATATTATATAAATTCCCTAGTTTTATGTTTTATTAGTGAATGGTATTTTTTTCCTGATCACTTATAAGCAGCAGCCATTCATAGACACTAGTGTTAATGATGAAAATGTTCACGTCTCCTGGATATAAAAAAAGCACTTTGTATACCATTATCACAGAGTGTCACCAAGTGATCTTGCACACTGCACAACTAGAATATCAGTTGCTGAGGAAAAATTCTCACTTCCGTGTTTCAAATACTAATTCTTCACCATCGTCATTTTCTTCTCCATCCACTCCTCCTTCCTCCCCAGCACTGAATACTTGCCCTTCTATTTCTTCTTCTTCATCGTCGTCACCAGCCACTTCAGCATTCTCAAGCTCAGCCTTCTCCATTTGGCGAGCCAATTCTGCTTCATCAGTAGCAGTAACAACTTTTGGCTAAAACCATCACACAGTAAAGAATATTACAATATAAGTTGTTTAATCAACATTCAAAGTAACTTAAGTTCAAAATAAAGATTAAAGATCCACACAAAAAATTGTGTTTGCATCAAACTCATCTACAGAACATGTTTGATAAATCTACTCATCACCCAAACTACTCCTTATACATCAAGTAATGATACAAATTTATGTTTATTTCTTCTATAATTAATTTTTCTTTCTCTCTACTTGTACTGGTCTGATTTATTAATTCTCCATTTCAAGACTTCACTGGATAATTTCATAAAGAATTCAATGATAAATATATGCGTTTATGACAATATTTACCGCCATTTGAATTTGAAAAACTCCTCCTAACGATGAAATGGATTCCTGGATCTTGTCTATGGCAATCTGTAGTGCTTTTAAACCATCTTGTTTTTCAGGAGTTGATGTTGTCATAACTAAAACATTTTGATTTACATTAAATTTCAAAGTAATGACATAGAACACACACAATAATATACAAGATAACAATAATACAACTTACCATATAAAGGGGGAGCTATAAGGTTAATTTTTATAGGTAATTCCTCTGTAGAACAAGCTAAGCCAGTTTTAAGGGCAGTTTTGACTGCATCAATTCCTTCATACCCATAGCATGCTACTTCTATATCTGCTCTAATTTTAACAGCCTGTGAGGTCAACTTCCGCTTAATATTGTTAAGCAAAACTTCCTTAGCTTCATCATCCAAACCACAATCTCCCAAAATGGAAGGATCCCTGAAATAAATATTAAATATTAGTTACAATAGTGTTAGAATTTAAAGAAAAAGAAGTTTATACTTGTATAATAATACACTTTGGGTCATCCAAAAACTCTTTAATGTCTTCAACCTTTTTCCTTTCAGATCCCGAAAGCATCATTCTTCAGACAGGAAACGTAATAAACACAGAAAAGCTGACAAAGAAGCAGTCAAAAGTGTATAGAAGAGGTTGTGAAGAAAGTAGTATACAAGATATTTATTTCTATAGAAGATATAGTGTATATTCTTTGTAAGTATTATTTTGAAAAATAAATGTTTTAGTCTTACAAAACTGCTTGTTTGAAAAAGTCATATGCTGAGGCCTTCTTCTTCATCTTTTCCTCAAACGGCCATGCTGTTTTCTGGTAAAGCTCTTCCAGCTGATCATCAGTTTCATAGTTGAGAAGTTCTGCTACATGGCGAAGTATGGAGTTGACCGCTTTTGCTTTTGCAAATCGTTCCGTACATTTTTCCACATCTTCTGCAGAAACTCTGCGTTTGCTCAAATCAATGTAACCTTAAATATGACAAACAGTTATAACATTCATACATAACTTCAATGTCACGTCTCCGAATTGCTTTGACCATTACCATGACATACCTTTTTCTTTGTCAACTCGAATGACAACCACAGGTTCTGTTTTGCCTACTCGAATTAGTTTATTGATAGATCTTATTCTTCTCCTAGAAAGTTCAGACAGAAGGATCATGCCCTCAATATTATTGTATTCTAGAAGGTGGACATATGCTCCCATTTCTGCAATACTCCGGACATTAACCATAACCACATCGTCAACTTCTGGATATTTTTCTTTATAAAATCTACACGAAAGCGGCATTGTTGAACCTGTAAAGAAATATTTAATTAAGGTTATGTGTTCCGTATTGTGCTCTCATTCTTACAACTTGTGATAAGTCATTTGATTAATACTGGAAATATTAAAAAACTATTGGAATCATGATTTGCTTACTTCTACCTAAGTCCTCTAATTTCCTAAATCAGAATACCCGTCTTTCGCTTCCTACTTTTCGGAACACGCGAATTGCCAGATGGAATAGATTTAATTACTCTGAGAGAAAGTCAAAGAGAAATGTAGACACAGGTTGGGCAGGAGCCGGGAACGGACCAGTGATGCAATGCAAAGTTTATATCGGTTCTTTCGTGAAATGATCACACAAAGATTATCTGTGATCACATACATTGAAATCATTTCGTCTAAGCATTTATGTAAAATCTAAAATGTTGTTAGTCTGTATGCAGAAATACTGCAACAAACCAGGTTTGATAATAAGATAAAATAAAAAACCCAAGTTACATATACGTACTGGCTTTGTTCGCGTGAATTTTGAAATTCACTTTATTCTTTCTGACATTGATACCCAATGAAAATGTTATCCATTAATGGTGGAGATTTGGTAGTATTGGTGTGTATCAATCTCCCATTTGCACTGACGTAATTGAGAAAAAAGTTTTTAGAAAACACCAATTTCATATTTTACACCCTTCGGGGCGAATTTTCGTAAATCCTTTTCTTACCTGACGTTTTCGATAATTTTTCGTGTCACGCTCTTCTCAACCCTCACCTTTAGAGGTGACGTGCATAATGTACACAATGTAGGAACATAATATCATTAGAAATACGATTATTCATCTCAGAATACACAATAACTATGGACTTAACCATAATATCGGTATTTTTACATCTCACCCTTTCCGCCTCCAGCTCTAAAAATACAGTGCCACTATGTGATCTCAACTTAAACATAATAGCATTGGTAGTTGAAACATCTCGTCAACCCTAAAACGACGTATCCGATGCTATTTTTATATTTCAAAATTTACTTTCAATTCTTTTTATCTGTAAACCCATTTCCACCTCCCTACCCAAGGGTAGCTGGAGGTGTGTTCGTTTCATAAGGGCTTTCAGACTTACACGATAACGGGATTTTACTTCCACCTCAACGACGCTGAATATTATGGACTCGTCACTGGCATGTCATGTTCGATATTTTTTTATGGTATCCCTTTCCTAGGAGTACTGGAGTTTATACGGACTGATTGTGAACTTTGACGTCTTCGAGAATGTACTAATTTCAGCGGCCGTGAAAACTCAACACTAATATCGGTCACTTTCGATTATTTTTACATTACACTCCTCACTCCAACACAAAGGGTGTTTATTCCTTACAGGGGGTGGTCGTGTACTTATCTGTCATTGAGAGTGTCATCACTTCAGCGGTCCCAAAAATGATTTATTCAAGACTAATATCGGTCGTTTTTTATTATGCTTACCTATGCTTCTATCCCACCCTTTCCCCAGGGATGTTAGGGGCATATTATCTGCGATGTGGACTGATTGTGAACTTACAAAGCACCGGAGATGCTCTTATTCATCTCAACAGCATCGAAAAGTATGGTTTCGGATCTAAAAATACAGTGCCATATATAGAGATATCGGATTTTATTATTATTTTTACATGTCATCCCCTTCTCTCTCTCTCCCTTGGGGTGAAAGGGATGTATTACCCCCACAGTGCTTGTTATTATAATGTCAGTTATATGTGTATATATTGCTCCAGGAACTCTTTGAGTTATGGTAGGATACATACAAAAACATTTCGACCCCCATTTTACTCCGTTAGGGATGGATTTTCGTTAAACCGTTTCTTACCTACACCCTAAAAAGAATCCATCTGCCAAATTTCAAGTTTGTAGAATTAGTAATTTCTGAGATTTCGTGATTAGTCAGTCAGTGGTATTTCGCTTATATATATTTTTTTCAAAGAAACATGATTTTACCACTCACAGGTATGACATCTATATAATGGGTATATAAAAATACGCGCGTATTAGAAAGAAACGTTGAGTCCAAATTTTAAGTCAATCGAGTGACTACTTTTCGAGTTTTGCGAGCACAAATATATGCAGGCTGAGTGTGTGTGTGTGTATGTATATATATAT
>NNCF01129390.1:521164-579715 GCA_002313205.1 Laupala kohalensis
ATATATATAAGTGTGTGTGATATTAGAGGAACGCAAGTAGGCGAACATGAGTTTAAAGTTTAGATTGTGTCCTGTACCTCTTACCACCCAGATATCCTGTACACTTGGTTGTTAATACAAGTTTTCAACCCTATCTATTTATATTTCACGATCGCCCCAACTGATTGTGAGTAAAATTAAATTGGCCGTCGAAGCACTGTAGAACCTAGTTAATCCGTACTACGTAGGATAACTGACCATCTGGCAACACATGTTGTGGAGGTAAGACATCTTTATCATCTTTAATAATGGAGGAAGTACTAGGACGGTGAGCCGGAGACCCATCTCGGTTGTGATTATTGTGGCATTGTTCTTCTGACAACCGTCAGATGGCAAGTAATTAAAAGAACGGTCCTCGAGTGGTCACGTAAGAATATAACTTCCATTAAAATTGTTTCAATATATTTTGTTCAACTAGTATCCCCCAGATGTTTATTGTACATACTACCAATTATTTTATATGTACTCATCATTGTTACTGTTTTTTCAAAATCATATCTAACTATTCTCGGTTCTCCGCATATGACATCTGAAAAAACTCATACGGCAGTTCTAGTACTAAACCACTTACTATAATACACAGCGAATTCGAGGATCAAGTTGGTGGTCAACCTGAGTTATCAGTCTTACACTTTGCCTGTAATGAACAGGTGGGAAAGGAATGACTTGAAAAAATGGAGATCTACGGATGTTGATGTAGAATACCATAATTGTGGAGGTGTTATTATAGTTACACTTCAACTATCTCTTAACTCCACGATCCCATGGGGTAAAATACACACATTGTATTCCATTACCCTCACCATAGTATCCCATTGGTGAGAGATGAAAGGAGGTAATAACTGGAATAATAACTGAAAACTGATATGTTTTGAATAGTTCTCGGAGTTTTTTTATGTCGCGTATGTTCACAGTCAGTCCCCAAGGGAATAATTCACCCTTCGCACTCCTTGAGTAGGAGTGGGAATGGGGTACATGAAAACACAATTGAAAAACAGCTATATTTGTGTTGATTACATCATTTTTAGGGCGGCTGAAATGATTAATGACAATCTCAATACCGCCGTAGTTGCTACCCCATGTGGGAAAATACATTCTTCGGGTACGGGGTGGGAAGGAGTTTAAGTGTAAAAGTAATCGAAAATGGCATGTTACAATTGAGTGCATGGTTTTCGAAACAGTTTAAATGGATTGTGATACTCCCGATGTTGCTGAAGTCCATGAACAGCCCCATCACTGGGAAAAGAGACAATTTGTGAAAGTCATCAAAATGAAAGATATCAGTGACTAATCCACAGTTTTCGGTGACCTTGTGACCTAAACTAATATTATTCGCTTGTGTGACTTAGCCCCCGTTGGAAATAAGACACCCCCTGTACCCCGATAATACCCATTGAAGATGAAAAAACATGATTAAAAACTCCGATTTGGGTCTAATCGATTGTTTTCATTATTACAGAGATGAATATTTAATACCGTTGAGTTCAAGTTGATTGGGAGCGCGGTATTCTTACAGTACCATTGGGGTTGGCAAAGGCGTGACACGTAAAATTTGCGAAGGCGACCGACATCAGTGTCGATTCCATAATGTTCTGGGTTGCTAAGATGAATTATTATACTCCTGGTACCGCTTTTTGTCAAGTCTTAGTTCTATACTAGGAAATGAGATGGTGTGAAACGTAAAATTAATGTAAAACGCCTTACATGAACCGAATCCACATTTTCAGAGTCGTTGCGTCAAGGAGGTAGCGACAATCCTTCTTAGAACCCTTGTGGTTTGAGTGCGAAAGGATTAGATAAATAATAATAGATTCGACACAAATATGAGCCGTCTTCGATTATTTTTACGGCAGTTTTATAAATAGTGAGCGTCATTCAAGTGTACTAAAATCAGCTCATATGGGAGGCTAATGGAAACGGTATCGGTGGTATTTCAACCCTGTTAATGTAATTGGAAGAACGTATGTTTGTAGAACTATCTGGGATTTTTAGTAAAGAAATGTTTCTACAAATTGCGATATGGCTTCACCAAATATTATGGTCACGAAATTCAGATGTCCAACAATAGCTATATCGCGTTTGTTAAAGTCTGGGGTGATGACTTGATATTCCGCGAGTCTTCTTTTCAATGACTCTGGAGCATGTCACGATGCACTAGTTAGTTTAATACTAAGTACATTATGGACATTATCATTACGTAAAGTACAAAATAATGTTATTCGTCCATAAGAAAGCCACAAGTCTTAAATTATTTATTTATTCCAACACATTGTATTTATTTTAACTATGTCACGTGGGAACGGGTTTATATTAAACCCCCCTTCCACTTGGGGGAATAGTCTTCAGAATAACGGTAAAGCGTGAGCAGGAGGGGTGGAGTAAAGACATTGAAACTATTCCAGTGGAAACTCCGCGGAAGAGGTTTGCGAGCGTGCGACCCGTATCGCTGAATGCACATCGGGGAGGCTGTCGCAGCTGAAACCTGAAGCCAAATGACTTATCTTCATACTAGAGTCAGCATTATTCGGTGACCAGTCGATGGAGACTGAAAGGCGACACCCCGAAGGATAGCGTTCTTAGGGCGAAGTCAAAGCTCGAACACGGGACGAGGGGGTGACCATCGATGAGGGTGACGCTCGGACGGAGCACTCACTGGCGGGCGGCGCTCCACCGACCTCGACGGATTCACGGATGGAACACGGATTCTAATGTCCCAGTGACCTCGGAGGTCGTCGTATTTATAGATAATAATCAGTCTACGTCACAGGCGATGTGCGTAAAAGGAAGATGCAAAAGAGCGTAGGAGGTGACGCTGAAGGGAGCGAGAGGGGGTGCGCGTGAGCCGAGATTCAAGTCCCAACCTGCACGTATGGGAGAGCCAATAGTAAAAGTTGGCCGAAGGCTGATTGGCAAGACGTACATATGATTCGATGTACATATTGTGACTTCCAATTAACTGGGTAATTAGAAGCATAATGAACCAATCAATGTTTAATCTTTCGTGTAAATTAACGTTTGTTATAAAATGTGAGACGTTAAAGACGGTTAGAAGTAAACGCGAACACCTGCGACTGCTGAGCTGTTAATCAAAGACTAGACACGAAAAAATCAGTGATAGAAACTCCTAGAAGGATTTCAAGGAACTTAAAAATCGTTGTGTTCTTGCAGGTGTTCACGGCGAGTAGAAAAAACTGCAAATACGGAACTATTGAGTGTAAGTTGGGAGAGTCAATTCGAACAGGGAACCAAACATTTAAGTGTTACTTCAAGAGCTATGATAGGTTCGGTTCAAAAGAAGGCAGTTCGCAACGTCGAAGGGAAGATAGGTTATAAAAACTCTCGCTGAGACGAAAAGTCAACCATTCGACATTCATTCTACGTTCGGCATTCAATCAATCTGCTGCGAGATATCATTCTAATTATTCCGTTGTGAACATTCTATTGTTCTTCCGCAATCTTTGCGCGGGCATAATGCAGTCATTACGCGAGTATTTTTCAAACATTTTGCGCATATTCTGCGAGTTAAATGATCTAGCCAATAGTTCGCTGATGACTCATTTAGCAATTAAAGAACAGATAGTGTCACTCGCAATCCGTCGTGTATGAAAATACAACGTCGCACTTGAGTAGAATTGTTATACCGTGCCGACACATAAAACCAAATACTCTTATCTGTGAATTAACTCTCGTCACCTGGACGCATACACTTGCCCGATAGTCCAGCTGATCCGACCAAGCAGGAGGGGCGCTAAGGTAAAATTCGGCCATATTTCTCATGGTCACCGGTACGCTGAGGAGCAAAGCATCATGTTCTACTCTTTCTCACAGCTGTAAATCTACACTGGTGAGATCTATTCTGCTTTCTTTGTAAGGTTACCATCCTGGAGACTGATTTCAATTTTGTGACTGAGTGAATTACTAATTAAACTGCATTAGAAAGCCGATTATTTGTGTTATGTCGTTACTAACTGCCTCTAGTTAGTAACAAAACAACTATTACTTTCCAGTAGCCATACACATACAAATTACATAATAAAATAGCCAATGGTCATAGATCCATAAATCCAGTAGACAGTTGTTAGGGCTATAAGGTCCTTGACGTTGACGAGCCCTAAATCCCCACAAAAAGATAGTTGCTATAGTAGCGCCGAGTCGAAGTTTCGTAAATCCAATAGACAATTGCCGTTGTAGCGCCAGGTCGAAGTTCCGTCGTGACGTAAATTGACACGGGATCCGGTTCCGGTTGTCGTCTGTCTGCCGCTGCACGCTTATAAACGGCCGCTTTCCCACCGATCGTAGCCGCTTCCCGCCTCCTATTGGTGCTCGCTAACGTTGCACGGCGCTGATATTACCAGCCGCGCCCAAGCTGCAGTTAGCGCTGTTCGCGGAATCTAGAAACTACTAGCTCCCGCGGTCTTCAAACTGCAACGTATACTGCACCCTCTTCACCTATTTGAGGAATAGGGGAAAAAACGTATACGCTTGCTGTGTCGGGGCTTGGTCGATCATTGCTAGTTTGGCGTGCAATCTCCATGGGTTGTTGATCTGGACTGGTGTAGGCCGCTGCTTCAGTTGACTCCTCCATTGCCTCTAGCATCGCCGGGTCGGTCTCCTCCTGGATCGGTGCGCTTGCTGCGCTGGATCGGTGGGGATCGCTGTTTCGGTTGGCTCCTCAGTGGCCGACGTATTGTGTTCTGACGTTGTTGGCCCTGATGTCTGTTGGGTTGTTGTAGCCACTGGTTCTGTTATTTCCTTATCCAGATACCCGTCTAGGAGGTCTGAGGGGGCCTCTGGTGTTGACCGATATTAAGAGCATTCTGAAAACTTGGCACTGTGAAACTGATGCTGTAAATCCGTGGGAGGTGTCTCTTGAGTGCGTGGAGGGTGTTCCAATGACGTGTCTACCACGTGATTCCATATCTAGTCCACGTGTCGAGCAACAACTTGACCAGCCACCTGTGTAAGAAACACGCGGCTACCCCGGTTTCTCACGAACGTTACCGAGAACCACCTGGGTTATCTTTAAACGAACAAATGTACACTGGTTACCCATGATAGAATTTTAGCAATCCCGTAGTGCATGGTTGCGTTACAACTGACTGCAAAAGGGAAGGAATTGCACGATGCATGTGACTGTGCAGCAATTCCGATGGGCTAATGCCGTCTGATCCAGGCAATGCTCTATATGTTTGCATGATTTGCAGCAGAATTTCACCCTTGGTTGTACCCGCGTCTGTGGCTTTCTTTAAAGCAGTTTTGAAAGTTTGCAGAAACCTCTCGGCAAGTCCGTTTCACCCCAGTGGTGAAAAAACATGCTGATTCCCGTTTTGTCTGCAAAAATTTGGAACACTGACGACATGAACACTAGCCCGTTGTCCGTGACGTGGGTTTCGGGAAGTCCCCAAAATTTCTCTGGAGTTCGGCGATGGTGAACGCTACTGTGGTGACGCGCATCTCCGCCACAAACGGGAAACTAGAAAAAGTCGACAACTATTAAATACATGCCTCCCATGACGGGACTGGCGAAATCCGCACGTTGCCAAGGATTTGGTGTACGCAGCCACGACTGTAGTGTTGATGCCGGAGCTTTCTGATGGCGTTGACATGGTTCACAAATTCTGATAAACCGCTCAATGTCTTTGTCCATACCCGACCAGTAACAGTGTGGCCTAACTAGTTGCTTGATTGCTAAGATTCCCCAGTGACCCTCATGTAAACGTTTTAAGACTCATGGGCGTAATGAAGGCGGTATCAAAACTCTATGGTTTTCTCCGGAATTGAGGAGCAATACTCCACTTCTCACCGACAATCGACCCTGTAGTATTTTCCATTTCTGGAATTCAGACTCTCTGGGTTTGTCCATCTGCCATTCGACGCCGATCCAATCCTTGACATTTGATCTCGGGGTCTTTGGAGGTTTCCCTTGCAATGGTGGTGGCGTCGACGGGGAAATTCTGGTGCACTTCTTCTTCCAACTCGATTTGCAGGCAAGCGATGTCTGTGGTGTCGAAATCCGGGTCAGGTCAGCTGGGGAGTCTAGACAATGCATCGATATTAGCATGTTCCGACGTGTGTCGAAATAACATCATAGTGGTAATCAGCTAAAAACAGGGCCCATCGCTGTAACTTGCGGAACGTGTCTGCCGGTCTTTTTCTTGCATTGAACAGGTAGTAACGGTTTGTGATCAGTAATGATAAAGAATTTGCAATCGTACAGATACTCGTGAAACTTCTTGACACCGAAAATGATAGCTAAGGTTTTCTCTCTATCTGGGAATATGTCTTTCGATGTTTGTTCAAAGTTTTGGATGCGAACGCCACTGGCGATTCCTTACCATTGTGCTTCTGGGATAGCACTGCGCCGATATCGTAATCGGAGGCGTCTACTGTGTTCATTGTGATGCAATCCTGACGAAAATGAGTCAATCTTGCGGTAGCCTGCATTTGATCCTTGATTGAGACGAACGCCTACTGACACTCCCGTGACCAAACCCAAGCGACTCTCCGCTGCCGTAAACTGTTTAGCGCGGCATCTGTAGAAGCAAAGTTTCGGATGAAACGATGTTAGTAATTAATCTTTTCTAAAAAAATTGCAGTTGCAGCCCAGTTCTCCGGCGCTGGGAGGTCTTTAATGACTGCAGTGTTGGCCGCCATAGATCGGATTCCGTACGGTGAAGCACGTGTCCTAGATAGGTAATATCTCGCTTGAAAAATTCACATCCTTGAATCCCCATTCCTGTAGTGCTGCTAGAAGTGCTTGGAGGTTGCGTAAGTGATCTGTGTGGACACCCCAGTGACCAGGATATCATCTAAGTAGTTGAATCACCCGAGGATGGAGACTGTTACCTGCTCTAAACATCGCTGGAAAATTGTTGCCGTTGAAGCGATACCGAAAGGTAGCCTGTTGTAGGCAAGAAGTCCAAAGGGAGTATTGATTACTGTGAGCTGCTTGGAGTCGTCGTCGATAGGTAACTGTAGATATGCTCTCGGCAAATCAATCTTAGAAAACTCCTGTGGAATAACTCTTCCGGATGCGCGATAGGATTCTGGGCGATTTCTAGTTGTGCGTTTAAGGTATTCTTGTAATCCGCGCAGATGAGAAGTTCGACGTCACCGGCGATGTAGCCCAGCGTGATGTTGTGACCGGGGATAGGACCTGTTGGATGTGGCGCAGTAACTCCTGCTTAACCGCGTCAATAGTCAGTCGCGGCTGAGGTCGGATGTACCTGTGCGTCACTGCGTTCGCGTATGTAGTAATAGTGATGACGCTGGGATTTGCCGATTGCGATGAATGAAGCATACGAAGAGTATCG
The DNA here is from genome assembly GCA_002313205.1 of Laupala kohalensis. Lineage (NCBI taxonomy): Eukaryota > Metazoa > Arthropoda > Insecta > Orthoptera > Trigonidiidae > Laupala > Laupala kohalensis. The sequence goes on from NNCF01129390.1 coordinate 528,517, forward strand.
TTGTTCTGCGTGTAAAAAAGCGATAAAAACGCAAGTTAATTGGTGCAATCCAAGTAGTTGCGTACATTATTTTTTCACCCTGGTTGTGCAGAAAAACACAAGAAACATGATGGAAATGGTCATCTGGTGACGTACAGTCGTCCTTTCATTATCGCAAAAGAAGTTGAAATGAAGAGAGCAACAGGAAAACAAGAAATGAGGAAAGGATCTGTATGAGATGTTTTTAGTGCAGGTAGTGCCAGTGGGAGCCGACCATAATCTAGAAATGTAACTAGAAGAATTATTAAGGCTGTGATACACGAAGAATTCGGAGACGTTAGACAAGAAATAGCGGAATTGAAGAACAGTACACAAAAAGGGGCACAAGAACCGAAGGAACAAACGAAACCTTTTTCTGAAGTTGTGAAAGTTAAAAGGGAAGAAAACATAATTGTTATGAAACCAAAAGTGGTTCAAGAAAGTGAAAAAACTAAAATTCTAGTGAAAGAAAAAGTTGATATCACAAATATGGACGTGGGTATCACAAAGGAAAAAGAGGGAGGTAATGGTGCCGTTATCCTGGGATGTAAAACTGAAGAGAAAGGAACTAAAAGATGAAGTACAAGAAAAACTTGGGGATGATTTCCAAGTTGTGGAACCAAAGCACGTTACACCAAAATTAAAGATAATAGATATTTATGAAGAGAAAATATGCGGATATGTGATGCGGATCTGCAAATATACCTGCAAACTGTAGGATTATAGGAGTGTAAGTTAATAAAAATGGTTACAATGGTGTGATGGTAGCGGCATACCACCCGCTAAGTTCATCTGACGATGAATTCATCAAGTTTTTGGAGGAGGTTGTGTAAGAATGTATGTCTCACAATGCATAGTGATATGAGACTTCAATATAGATTGTAAAACTGATTATTTTTATTCAAAGAAACTACAAACTAAAATACAGTGCTTAGAATAGAAACAATATGTAAACAGTGCAACGAGAGTAACTAGTTATAGCCAGACAATTATAGACAGTATTTTCAAATAGTTAAATAGTTGAAGTGATCCATCAACCTAAAATAACGGAACATGCATGGATAAAAGTTGAACTGAATTTGAGTAGTAGGGTGAGTTCCTTGCTAGGAATTATAAAATGTTCAATTTTGATAATTTTGTTAAGTTAGTAAAAACAAATTTAGAGTCTAATCTTGAGAGTACTAAGATGACGGCAGATAAATTAGTTCATTGTGTAGTAAACGCCCTAAATGTAAATGCTCCTGTTAGAAAATTAAAAATCCCAAAAGTATGGGATGGTAAAAAATTGTTTTCAGGTGAAATACGAGTGGCAGCAAAAAGGAGCGATGAGACATTTAGGAAAGGTAGAGAAACTCGTTCCGAGTTAGATTGGATGCAATTTAATCATGAAAGAAATACAGTAGTTAAATAAGTAAAGAAAACGAAAAAGGAATTCTATGAAAATCAGATAAGGGAAATCAGAAAGCAATGTGGAAAACTTTAAAAGAAATAATTGGAGGTGAGTAAAATAAGGGATTGGAAATTAATAATATACATTTTGAAATTGTAGACTCAAACAAAGTAAGCAATTCGGCGTACACATTTAACCTTTATTACAGATGAAGCATTGAGAATATAATGAAGTCTATACAAGGTGATACGAATGGTGGCAAGAGAACGACGACCATTTTTGTTATAGAGAATAACATTCATAGAAAACTTTGAAATGATAAATATAGATCAATTAGAGCACATTATTAAGGAATTACCAAAGAAAGAAAGGCGCCGTTGAAGGAAAAAGTAGTGATATTTTGAAAATAGCTTTTCCTGTTATAAAACAGGAATTATTAGATGTAATAAGTGAATTTACTTCCTGTTTATGAGAGTGTTGGAAATAATAGTAAAAAGGCAAGCAGAGATGTTTAGAAAAAACTGCTCATGTGAAGCAGCAATTCAGTCAGTAGTCGATGAGTGAAAAGTAACCATAAGCGAAGGTAAAATGGTAGAAGTCATATTCATGGATCTGGAACGAGCTTTTGAAACGGTGAATATGGAGAGACTATTAAATAAACTATGCCACTATGGTACACGCGGAAAAGTTCTTCAATGGTTTAGGTCATATCTCACTAACAGGAAACAGAAAGTTAGATTTAACAATGTATTTTCTATATTGACAACTACAGACTATGGCGTACCACAAAGATCTGTGCTAGGACTATTGTTATTTATAATGTATATCAATGATATAATTAACTTCTGTCCAGAGGGAAGCAGTATTAAACTATTTGCAGATGATACGTTACTGTATGGGAAAGGCGATGTGTTTAAGATATGAAACAGAAGATGAATGATGTATTTATCGGAATAGAAAAATGGATGAATAATAAATTAAAAATGAACGCGGACAAAACAACATTTATGTTAATCAGGAGCGGTATAAACGAAGCGGAGCAAATATTACATTAAAATGTTTAAACGGAACTGAAATAGAATGTGTAGAAAAAAGTACTTAGGAGTTACGATTGACGATAAGCTAAGATTCAAAGATTACTGTGACTACATGATTCAGAAAGTAGGAAAAATATAAGTTTTTAACCAGACTTGGGAACTATATATCGGCTTACACTAGGTGTATCGTGTATAAGACGACAATATCTCCTCACTTTGAATATTGCTCAACAATTTTGATAAATATGCGGGGAACAGAATTAAATGCACTAAAAAAATGCAAAACCGAGCTATGAGAGCATTTCTGCATTGTGATAAGTTCACAAAAATAGATGATATGCTCTGCACATTACAATTTTTGTCAGTACGACAGCGACTGCATTTAAATATATGTATATTTGTTTATAAAATAGTAAATGATTTGATGCCAAGAAATGTGAAAAATATGATACAAATTGTAAGACAAGGTGGCGTAATTCAGACTAGACAATTTGGCAATATTGTTGTTTCTTTTAGAAGAGCAACACATGCACAAAAAAGTGTGTTCTATGAAGGTATGAAAATGTATAACGCATTGCCTAATGAAATAAAATTATGCCAATCATTGACTTCGTTTAAACGTCTCTTGAAGGAATATGTCAAATCACAGGTATAAAGAATGCCGACGATACCGCGATTGCGAGCGGCGCGGTGTTTGCTTTGTTTCAACACTCGCCATCGACGCTGCGACATCCGTCAGCGAAATGATGAAGGACGCTGACATTCAGCCTTCGACCGAAAATGCAAGATGTCATCCTTTAGTTCATAAGTAAATACACTTGGGTTAGTGTTACAATGGTGGTAAAAATTTAATATGTATGTAGATGCATTAATGTATTTATTACTGTTTAAATTTTATTATAGGGTACAATTCTTATGTTGCGATTGTGTTTTATATGTATGTAAAAATAACCGAAAAGGCTAAAATAAATAATCAATCAATCAAAGGTAACGGGGCAGGTCGCGATGTGTAGAAATTGGGCCGGGCGTCGGTTGCTAGTTCGATGCGTGCTTTGAATTTTGTGCAGCAACCAAGATCTTCCGCAAACACTGTTGGGTACGCCTCCAACTGCTGTATTTGCAAGTCTTTTTCTGATGTGGTCACCGATAGCACCAAGCCACACACTGCTAACCCTAACTGTTGGAAGCTATCTGCTCCGATAATATTGGTTTCGTAACGATCAAGTACAAATACTTCGAGTCCGTGCTCTCTCCCTCTGTATTTTACTGACAAGGGTACCGTTCCCTTAACTTTAATGCGTTTGTTATCAAAAGAGTATAGTTTCCTTGCGCTGTACTGACACTGCGGGGACCCGATTACCTCATAAATAGACAAGTTGATCAATGATACTCTGGCGCCATACACTCAAAAGGACTTTGTGCTACCTGTTAAATGATTATGATTTTGTTCCTGGAATCCGCTGTGAGTACCACGATTACCTGCGAAATAGTACTTCTTGATTCTGAGTCAGAATTTTTTTGTTTTGATTCTAGCGATCTTGCCAACCTCTTTTTTATCCGGGCTAGTGAACTTAATGGTTTTCTTACACACTTCGCGAATGTGCCCCTGTTTACCGAAACAGGTTGCTGAACGCCAGCGACATTGCTGTCTGTCATATCTTATGAAGTAAACTCTACACGACGCTTTTGGTGTCCTCTTTTTTTCATCCTTGATATTGGTAATAGAACTTGAACTATTTTAGGGGACCGAAAACATTGTTTGCTGCTCTGGTGTGTCTGCGTGTCATGATTAGCGCTGCGTAGTTGGCGTTGGGTTGCGCCTCTTCCAGTTAAACTAATGTTGTTTGCGTGACCTCATAAGTTTCCGCGATGCGGGTTACTTCCTCCAGCAAGCGATTACTTTGCTTCAGTGCTTCAAATCTGGCGTGTGTCTGATAATAATATCCCTGATTAACGAGTCTGCATACGATGCAGTGCACTCCCCGTTTGCACACGTAAAATCACATTCCCTAGCTATTTCGTAATTCCTTAACGCAACTTTGGTAAGACTGGTTAGGCTTATTCATGCAGGAAAAATTTAAACCTTGCTGCGACATGAGGTTTTGCATGACAATATTGCCTTAACCTGTCCATCAACGTGCAGTAACTTAATTCAGAATAGTTTTGCTCCTTACAAACAGTCCTGCATGACGTTGTAACATTTGAAGTGTTGTTGTAATCTAGCGGTATACGCATCCCGCTTTTCGTGATTCACACGAAACTCGAAAGGCGGAGCGTGGGGGGGGGGGGGATACCAGCGATACCTTAGTACTCACAGCTGCTACTGTTTTCAGCACTTCCAGCGTTTGTTGGTGTTGACTTCTGTCTCCATTATTAACTATACTGACAATTTTCCATTAAGACATGACCGATAATAGTAGTCAAAGTCGGATAAAATCACATCTCTTTCATAGTTTTTTGTATTTTTTAATGTTTCATTTATATACCTAGTACTATTTTTTCCACGAGGTTTGACATGGGTATATTATTGTCTGGTTCCTTCAACTATTACACGAAATAATACATTTCCAAGGCCGGTAAAATTATTTACAACTAGTTATTCTGTGGAGGTCTCTCCATTAGCAACAAGATTACCCTCATATTTTCCAGAGTATTTTCTGTAATGTGCTAGTGTTTTGGAGCGCTACCTAAGGCACTTTTCGTTCTCCACAAGCTTAATTCTTTGATTCGTTTCCTCGAGAACCGCTTTGTTTGTTCAATCGCCCTCATTTCCAAATTCAATTACTCTTTTGTTTTCTGCCCCAACTTTATCCACAATTAAAGTTGGGTGATAACTCACCTCTTGCAGCAAATTCACATTTCCTTCTCTATCCACTGCCCTTGTCTCTTTTCGCTAACGCATTTCCTCTTCCTGCGTCTACACTGACGCATTTGATTTCTCACACGCAAAAATTGCAACACTTCCGCGCCATTTCCTTCTGCGCATCTCCTTATACCTTTCGAAATGCTATCTCTCGTATACACACTACGTAATGAACATTCATTGTTATATTTACTTACTTGTATCATCCACGGGTAAACGTATCAATAAACGTTAATTTATACAACTTTTNATATCTCCTCACTTTGAATATTGCTCAACAATTTTGATAAATATGCGGGGAACAGAATTAAATGCACTAAAAAAATGCAAAACCGAGCTATGAGAGCATTTCTGCATTGTGATAAGTTCACAAAAATAGATGATATGCTCTGCACATTACAATTTTTGTCAGTACGACAGCGACTGCATTTAAATATATGTATATTTGTTTATAAAATAGTAAATGATTTGATGCCAAGAAATGTGAAAAATATGATACAAATTGTAAGACAAGGTGGCGTAATTCAGACTAGACAATTTGGCAATATTGTTGTTTCTTTTAGAAGAGCAACACATGCACAAAAAAGTGTGTTCTATGAAGGTATGAAAATGTATAACGCATTGCCTAATGAAATAAAATTATGCCAATCATTGACTTCGTTTAAACGTCTCTTGAAGGAATATGTCAAATCACAGGTATAAAGAATGCCGACGATACCGCGATTGCGAGCGGCGCGGTGTTTGCTTTGTTTCAACACTCGCCATCGACGCTGCGACATCCGTCAGCGAAATGATGAAGGACGCTGACATTCAGCCTTCGACCGAAAATGCAAGATGTCATCCTTTAGTTCATAAGTAAATACACTTGGGTTAGTGTTACAATGGTGGTAAAAATTTAATATGTATGTAGATGCATTAATGTATTTATTACTGTTTAAATTTTATTATAGGGTACAATTCTTATGTTGCGATTGTGTTTTATATGTATGTAAAAATAACCGAAAAGGCTAAAATAAATAATCAATCAATCAAAGGTAACGGGGCAGGTCGCGATGTGTAGAAATTGGGCCGGGCGTCGGTTGCTAGTTCGATGCGTGCTTTGAATTTTGTGCAGCAACCAAGATCTTCCGCAAACACTGTTGGGTACGCCTCCAACTGCTGTATTTGCAAGTCTTTTTCTGATGTGGTCACCGATAGCACCAAGCCACACACTGCTAACCCTAACTGTTGGAAGCTATCTGCTCCGATAATATTGGTTTCGTAACGATCAAGTACAAATACTTCGAGTCCGTGCTCTCTCCCTCTGTATTTTACTGACAAGGGTACCGTTCCCTTAACTTTAATGCGTTTGTTATCAAAAGAGTATAGTTTCCTTGCGCTGTACTGACACTGCGGGGACCCGATTACCTCATATAAAGACAAGTTGATCAATGATACTCTGGCGCCATACACTCAAAAGGACTTTGTGCTACCTGTTGAGTGACCATGATTTCGTTCCTGGAATCCGCTGTAAGCACAGCGTTTACCTGCGAAACAGTACTGCTTGATTCTGAGTCGGAACGTTTCCTTGTTTTTGATTCTAGCGATCTTGTCAACCTCCATTTTATTCGGGCTAGTGAACTTAATGACTTTCTTATACACTTCGCGAATGTAACCCCGTTTACAACACCCAAAATAGGTTGCTTAACGCCAGCGACATTACTGGTTGTCATGTCTTATGAAGCAAAATCTAACGAACGCATTTGGTGTCCTCTTTTTATTATCCTTGATATTGGTACTAGAACTTAAACTATTTTTAGAGGACTGAAAACGATGATTGCTGCTCTGTGCGTGTCTGCTTGAAGTGATTTGCGTTGCGTAGTTGGCGTTGGGTTGCACCTCTTCCAGTTGTGCAAATGTTTGCGTGACCTCATAGGTTTCCGCGACGCGGAATTATTTTACTTCAGTGCTTCAACACAGACCTTCCTGATAATCTTGGCGTGTGCCTGATAATCATATCCCTGATTAAAGAGTCCGCATACGATGTACTGCACTCTCCGTTTGTACACGTAAAATCACATTCCCTAGTTACTTTTCGTAATTCCGTAATCCCACTTTGGTAAGACTGATTAGGCTCCTTCAAGCAGAAAAAAATTAAACCTTGCTGCGACAACATGAGGTTGTGAATAAAAATGTTGCTTCAACCTCACAATCAACGTGCTGTAACTTATTTCTGAATAATTTTTGTTTCTTACAAATTGTTCTGAGGACCTGGCAGACATGACTTCCTGTTGTGTTTAAAAACATAGTGTGCTTCAACGTGTCCTACATGACGTTGTTCTAATATAATGTAGCGGTACACTCATCCCACTTTTAGTGATCCACTCGAAACTCGAAAGACGGAGCGGGGAGCGGCAGTGATGGCAACAGGGGTTGTTTTCCTCCACCAAGTTACCCCGCTGTAAGGTGCGTTGTGCGCTCGTCTGTCGCGCTGTATTCCTCCGCGCCGCGCTGTGTTCTTTAGCAGCGTTCTTCAGTTGCGGAGTGGCGTAGTACCGAGCGATCTGTCGNTCCATTATTAACTATACTGACAATTTTCCATTAAGACATGACCGATAATAGTAGTCAAAGTCGGATAAAATCACATCTCTTTCATAGTTTTTTGTATTTTTTAATGTTTCATTTATATACCTAGTACTATTTTTTCCACGAGGTTTGACATGGGTATATTATTGTCTGGTTCCTTCAACTATTACACGAAATAATACATTTCCAAGGCCGGTAAAATTATTTACAACTAGTTATTCTGTGGAGGTCTCTCCATTAGCAACAAGATTACCCTCATATTTTCCAGAGTATTTTCTGTAATGTGCTAGTGTTTTGGAGCGCTACCTAAGGCACTTTTCGTTCTCCACAAGCTTAATTCTTTGATTCGTTTCCTCGAGAACCGCTTTGTTTGTTCAATCGCCCTCATTTCCAAATTCAATTACTCTTTTGTTTTCTGCCCCAACTTTATCCACAATTAAAGTTGGGTGATAACTCACCTCTTGCAGCAAATTCACATTTCCTTCTCTATCCACTGCCCTTGTCTCTTTTCGCTAACGCATTTCCTCTTCCTGCGTCTACACTGACGCATTTGATTTCTCACACGCAAAAATTGCAACACTTCCGCGCCATTTCCTTCTGCGCATCTCCTTATACCTTTCGAAATGCTATCTCTCGTATACACACTACGTAATGAACATTCATTGTTATATTTACTTACTTGTATCATCCACGGGTAAACGTATCAATAAACGTTAATTTATACAACTTTTTAGTGAAGGTCTATAGCCCATAATTCCAATATTGATCATTCATTGTATGAACCATTCATTCCAGTCTACTTCTTAAGGAAAGTAGTCTTGGCTTCACAAGAAACAAAAAAAAGAGATGTTATCAACTGAGAATATTATCACTGGTGTAATTAAAAAAAAATCTGGTTTGTGTTCCACTCAACTTTTCAATTACAATTCACAACAAAAATTCATGGTATTAAACAACCTACATAACATTTTAAGAAGAAGAAAAAAGGAAAAATAAAGAAATAATATATTATTTAATTTATATTATTAAACAAGTTGATATATTTTTTAGATGGATCGGTTGCAAAATATTTATCATCACTGTACATGGTATCCTAAAAATTATATATTTATTATTATATTTTAATTGGCCAATAGACATTATAACCGCTCTGCCTCCAACAAGGTCATTGCAGAACTCCTCAGTTCCTTTCTCGTTCTTTTTTAACAATAGTGCAACATGCATTATATAGTATCCAGTCTTTGCTGTCCTTATTTATTTCAGTTCGTTGTCCTGTTCTATGTTTCATAATCTGTGTTGTCTCATTGTTCTGGTAATTTTTTCTTCTAATCTCAATATCTCTCAGTTAACATTCTTTAGATATTACTCTTTTCTAATTCTCTTGTATATATAGTGTCTTTACAATTTGCGCGACTCACGTATTCGGGAACCGTGGCCTCCCTTCTTCGGTCTCACCTCTCGTCTACCGCGGAGTGCAGCCTTCTCTTCTCCTGGCGCTTCCCGTCCGCTGTCTCGTGCAATCTTCTGTCGTTTTCCTCTCACTGTCCAGCGTCCACTCTCGAGTGTTCGCCGTTGAGTGTCTAGGGTCGATTGTTGACCATCGAGTCTCCAGTGTGGAGCGTTGAATGTTAAGTGCCTCAGCGTTCACTGTCTCCACTCTGGTGTGGTGTTACTGATCTTCACCGTTGACTGTCGTGCGGAGCGTTCTACTACCTTTTCTTTTTCTTGCGCTTCCCATCTGCTGCCCACCGGCGCTGTGGCCACCGCCTTCCCTGGCACCGACTCCTTCCGATTGGCGGCGTGGGAACACGCTTTGCTGGACGTTGACGCGCGCCTTTCTCTCTCTGAGCGGAGAATCGAACGGGAAACACAAACCCGCTTATGGATTTTATGAGGTTAATGTATATCGAATAACACATACTTTTGACACATAATCTTTGTTGTCTTGATACCTCGTCTTTATTTTCGCTAATTCTTCCTTTTTGGTTTTGTCACTTATTCCTTCTTCCTTCAATTACCTTAAATATCCAGCCCTTTCTTTACCATACTCTTCACAATCTCACAAATCATGCTTCTACGTCATCCACTGCTCTTCCTCACATGCAGTTACTCTGCTCTTACATCTTCCGTTTTTGAGGTATTTATTAAAATTAGTCATAAATTCTAGGACATATCTATTCAGTCGAAACCATTTACTATTCTGTATTGCATATTTCACGTTTGGTATGTACGCATATGTTACTCCTTTTTCTCTGACTTCTCTCTTCTCGTTTGCCAACCCCGTAATAACTCCATCGTCAATACAATTTTACCCCTTTGTCTTTCTTTAGTACCCTTCCATTTAATTTGATTTCCCCGTCTTTTTCTAATATTCTTTGAAATTTTATTTTCTGCACACATAAATCTGTGGGCAATATGTCATGCAGTACTTCTAACGCATCTTGATATTCAGCGATAAGACCCTCCCATATTCTATAAACATTGTCTCTGTATTTTCCGTATCTGTTTTTCAATACGTTCATACACGATTCTATGACCCCACACAGAACAACGATACACCAGGATCGGCCTCACCGCTCCCTTATAAAGCAATATTGCTTCTTTATTTTCAATATTGTATTTATTTAGCCCTACTATGAAATACGTTTCGTGCTCTGTATACAATGTGCTCAGTGAACAACATCATCTCATCTATTATTACACCCAAATGCTTGTCCCGTTGTTCGAAATTATACTGTTTTGCCATATAGTCGTAATATTGGGTTTATTCTTTTTGTATTGTATGTCCTATGCACATAACTGTTGATTTTGTACTACTTATATTTAATTTTAACTTTGTTGCCTCTGTTCCTACTGCATTCAATAAATCTTTTTCTTCTATTTCTCGTTTACTATTCGCTGCTACCATTACCGGCAGGTCACCCGCATATGCTACATAGTTCCCATACCTTTTTTCTAATACGTCTAATTAGTTGTCTATTACCATGATCCAATACACTGGTCCCGTTGCTGATCCTTGTGGACACCCACAACTTGCTTCACAACTTTTCAACATTTTTCCCGCCTATTTTGAGCACCATAGTACTATCTAGAAAATACAACGCTATCAAATTATATAAATTTGTTGGTACTTTCTTCTTCCTTGTCGATTCCATTAACACCATCCAGTGTGCACTGTCAATTGCCCCTGCTACTTCCAAAAATATACATAGACAAAATTTCCCTTCTCGTTTCCTTGCGTAATCTAACAGTTTTTGAATTGCATCCTCTGCTTTTATTCCTTTTTGAAATCCATATTGAAATGTGATTATTAAATTTTCCTTTTTACGATGTTCAGTTAAAAGATATCACCGACCCACGTATCTAAAACTTTTCCAAAAGTTGGAACCAGTGATATGGGTCTGTATGTTTTTGGGTCCTTTTGGTCTCTTTTACACCCTTTCAAGTAGTTTTAATTCTGTTATCTTCCATGACTTTGCGAGCGTTGCATTATCGCATCCTAATACATGCGTTATGGATGTTTAACATTTCCTTTTCTAGTTTATCATATCCGTATCGTACTATCTCTTGCGTAATTCCATCGTAACTTGGGCTCCTTCTCAAATTCAATTTCTGTACTATAAACTTCAATTCCACTTCACTCATTTTCCTTTCGTCTCCGTTTGTTTCCTCCGGTCGGTCTATCGTCACTACCTAATGTTTTGTTCACTACCTCATCTCCCTTCTGTTCATCATCTTTCCACTGCTTTCCATGTTCATATATTTTCTCCTTCTCCCATACTTCTCCAAAATCCTTTCACGTTTAATTTATTTGTACCTATTTTAAAAGGTACATGCCAACATGACTTCTACCTTATTTTCCTTACATAGTCATCCCAGCTATTCTTGTCATGTATTATTGTTACTTTAAACTCTTGTCTTTTCCTGCGATAGTCTCTCACTATCTCCTCCACATTTCCTCTTCTCTGTCGAATCCTGTTTTACTTCCTCCTCAAATTATTCTTCTCTTTCTTTAACTCTGTTAATTCCCTTGTCCACCAGATCTTCCAATTTTTCTGCGTACTTTTAGCCTTACACTCATGACAAAATCGCAATAATCTCATTTGCATCTTTTCTATTTCTTACTGTATGCATTCAATCGACTCTACTCCTTTATCTCTCGTCTCCTCTATTTATCCCTTCGTCTTTTCGAATTTCCTCCAATTAATTCGCAACACTCCTTCTTGCATTTCTTCTGTCTTCTTTCCCACTTTGTATGATGAAACAAATTGCTGCGTGTTCGCTCTCCACGCCAACTGTTAATTCCCGGTTTCTGAGTTTATGTCTTCGCCATACGTTTTTCAAAGTAATGTTTATTATAGATAATCAATTTGGCCGAAAAACGTATTTTCTCCATATACATTATGTAATACTAAGCCATATTTCAATATTATGCTCGCCATTAATTTTCCTCTCTTTTTTCTTTTGTAGTCACCCCACATTGTATTTCTTGCATTGGTATCTATACATAATAAAATATCCTTTTTTTCAATTCTGTTAATAGTTTTCCCAAAATTTGAATGTAGTTTTGGAGATCCTTAGTAAATTTACAATACATTTTTAATATTATTGCATTGATGTTTCCTTTTTGATATCGTCTTCTATGGCAATTTGGTCCAGTAAACTTTCTCATATCACCACCTCTGCATTCTTTTCATTTATAAACCTCATCGACCATCCGCATTCCTCAGCCACCACTCTAAATCTCATTGGTATGTACGCTGATTTTTCTCGTTTATTAATGTGCTCCTGTATGCACCCAATATTTGTTTTGTCTCATCATCGAATTCCCTTGGTCCTGTTCCATTTCTCTGTATGTTCTCGTGTACCAGATTAATCTCCATAATTTATATTATCTAAAATAATTCTTTTAACACTCTTATATTCCACACAATCATGTGACATGACATTGTGGTCACTGCAAAATCCCTTTCTTGCACAATTTATGCATACACCGTGTCTTTTTTCTTGTGGCATTTTTTTAAAAAGTACTCTCCCTCTCTACAATGGCCGCAGATGTCATCCTTTTCGCGGCAAAGGACTGCAATATGTCCATATTTGTGACATTTGTAACACCGTATAGGTTCTGTGTCCTCCTGTATTATGTAACCTATATGTTTGCTGTATAATCTACGTTTCGTTTTCATAGTGGAATAACTTCTATTACCCAATTCTCTGTAGCGTTCTTTACATTCCTTTCCTTATAGGCTTATCCTAGTTTCTTTCTAAAATCTTATCATCATCTATATTGTGACCTGCCAATAGTATTATTCCCTTCTTTTCGTTTAAATCCTTCTAAATTTCAAAGATGTTTATTCTTGAATTTCATTTATTTACAGTTCTTGTTTCAAACGGCTCATTTTGCAACATTGCCTTTTCTATTTTTTACTTTTCTCCTTTGTTTGGCAAAATTACTATTCATTCCTTTGTCGCCGTTTCCCGCAAAGCATCTATTTTAACTGCTATCTTTTTCCGCCTCAATGCTCCCAACACACTATCCTTTATCGCTTCGCTTCCCTCATTCTTCTTCCGTAGAATCAGTTTTTCTTTTATTTCATACTCTTGTTATCTCTTGTACCTTTAGAGCCATCGTGTTTGTCCGCTGTTCACGGACTTGTATCAAACCTTTCTCCAATTTCTTCTCAATCTTATCCAAATATAATTTCGACCCCAGCTGCTCCTTCTCTCCTAACCCTACCGTAAATTTCCTATCCACATCTTTTATCTTCTTCCTATTTTCTTCTGTCTCTGCTTAATCTCATTACTGATCCCCGTCTATTCTCATGCATTTTCGAATCTTGTGTTTCATTTACCTGGTTTTATCGTTCATCAATTACTCAAACCACTTTCCCTAATATTTCCCCAACTGTTCCATCAGTTTGTACGCACATTTGCGTTTCTATTCCCCTTAATTTATCCTCCGAAGTTTCTATGAGTACATCTAAGAATCCTCCCGTGCGGCCAAGAAACACATCTTACTCTTTCATCTTTCTATTAATCAGCTAAAAATCATAATAACATGTTCAAGTATAGATTGCATGAAATAAATTTCACATTAAAGTCTTTGGAATGGCATTATTGGCAGATTTATAAAAAGCACCACCAATCGCTACCGGACGTGTCATTGGAAAAAAAAAGTTTGCGTAATAAATTTTCGATGTGTCTCGAAAACGGTGTAACGTACAGGAATGTAATTGAGCAATCTGTACGGAGAATTGACTGACCTATGCAAAATGCTTCTATTCAAAATTTTAAATATTAAGAAACCAGAAGTCGAGCGCAGTGTGTAAATGAAGTCGGAATGAGCTGTCCACAAATACGCTTCTATTCCCAATGCATTCAAAGTCAAATCTGAATTTTGGTTCTCATACATAAATTTTTTGTGAGGTATCGGGGGAACAAAATTCTTAACATACATACATACACACATACGACATTGGACATCATCGCCCAAATTTGAAAATAGACTCTCCTGAAGTCAATTCGCAAGATCCGAAGATATCTAAAAATATTTCGACTTTAATACTTTCCTTACACACTCGTGTAATTGGAAACTATATTTTTTTAATGATAACCAATTTCCCATTTCACACCCTTTGCAATAAATTCTACAACAATAATGCCATTGAAAATACGATTACACAATAACCATGGACTCAACATTAACATCGGCCTTTTTACGGTATCCTCGCTCTTTCCATCCCCAGCTCCAAGAACACATTGCTTCTATGTGATCTCATCTCGTAATCACGCCATTGGCAGTTGAAACATCTCGTCAATCCTAAAACTATGTATCCGATGCATTTTTAATATTAGTTTTCAATTATTTTTATCAATAAACGTATTTTTACCACTCTACATTCAAAGTGGTGGTAGTGGTATGTTTCTTTCATTGAGTTCAGACTTACCGATATCGGGATTCCACTATCGACTCAACGACGTTGAAAATTATGGACTCGTCACTGGTATGTTTTGTACGATTTTTTTCATGTCATCCCCTTCCCTAGGGGTGCTGGAGTTTTTATACGGTCTAATTGTGCATTTGACGCCTTCGAGAATGTCACTAATAATTTCAGCGATCCCATGAACTACGATCTCAACACTAATATAGGTCACTTTCGATTATTTTTACACTTCACTTCCTCCCCCTCCCCCCCCCCAACACAAAGGTAGTTTATTCCGTATGGGGGTTGATCGCGTACTGATCCCGCAATGAGAGTGTCACTTCACTTCAGCGGTCGCAAACATTTATTCAACACCAATATGTCGTTTTTATTATTATGTTTACATGTCCTTTATTCCCGCCCATATTCCGGGGATACTAGGGGTATATTATCAGCAATGTAAACTGGTTGTTAACAGATAAAGCATCTGGGACGACCTTACAGCACCACCGAAAACTATGGTTTCGAATCTAATATCGGATTTTTTCATTAATTTTACATGTCATTCCCTTATCCCCTCTGTAGGAGTGCAAGTGATGCCTTACCCCCAATATTACTGGTTGTTATATAGTCAGTCATCTGTGTATCAAGTTTGGTTAAAATATCTCCAGGTACTCTAGTGTTATAGTGGGATACATAAAACATTCCAACCCCCATTTCAACCCCTTAGAGAAGAGTTTTCATAAAATCATTTCTTAGAGGATGTCAGTTCCCTAAATAGAACCTACCTGCCAAATTTCAAGATAGACTTTGTAGTTTCTGGAATTTCGTGTTTAGTCATTGAATGAGTGGTATTTCTCTTTTATATATAATCACATTTCATAATTATTACATATATTATTTGTATAGACAATTGTGTTTTGCCTACACAAGAAATAATGAAAAAAGAATAAAATGATGTGAGTGAAGGATAAGGCAAGAAATGTACAATGATAGGTAACAAGAACAGATGGTTTAATAAAATGCCATGATAAGTAATGATAAATAATGATAATATACTGTTTCCAAGGAGATGTGCTGCTTAAGATGAGATGTGTGAAAGCATTCCTGGGAACAGTTGACTTGCTTGTCGAGTAGATTCGGTGAAAAGGCATCTTGTTACCAATTTCCATCCTTCATTATGACCAATTAGTGGGATAGCCATAAAATCCCTTGTTGCATTGTAGCGAGATGAAGCGATGAAAACTTTCATGAGGCAACCCAAGTGGTCTTGATGTAATGAAGGAATGTCCAATGAATTAATACAAAGTACTGTTCGTAAATAGCGTAGTAACGTCTGTAACTTATAATGTCTAGTACATGTCTCCTAGACAATGAACAGTGCAAAGAATGTGTCCTAGACAAGGAACACTAAGAGAATGTCTTAGACAATGAATAGTAAGAGAATGTGATAGATAATGAACTGCAAGAGAATGTGTATCCAGCAAGGGTCATGTGCTCCTTTATAGCTGAATTTAGTGCGTCGTTGCCAATTGTATTAATGATGTCACTTGATATTCGATCAGGTATCGAATTGGGAATGACATACCGAGATATGGACAATGGAATTTCTAGGCTCGCCCAATTTGAGTGACGCAAGTTGTGAGTTAAATACAGTCATCAACGAACTTCTAATTATTATACTAGATTATATGATGAAGTACAATTTCTTCGTTTTTTAACGAAATGGCAAAAGATTTGAATCAACCTATTGTATCAAGGAAAAATTTCCTTAGCTCGTCAATGATCAAGATAAAACACTCAACTTGATCGAAGAGAGTTTATACTGGAGATGATTCACTTCATCTGACGAAATATACGTCAAAAATATAAACAATTATTGCGACTCACTCATTCACAAACAACATATCGAAAAAATGTCTGAACATTATTCATCTTGTGGTCTTTTTGCGTTATGAAGTTTACTGATATAAAATGATATATTACAAATATTAGAATGATTGAATAATAAATGTTGAGTCAGCACCAGTAGCGGAACCCGATAGAATCTGAGGTGGGGGAAGAGCGAAAGTCCTACTGCGAATAAGCAAATGGCTGCCGCGCGTCGATGTAACAAAATTCTCGGCCCTGTTAAATTAAAATTACTTACAATTCAGCACATTATACGTCCTTTCTGTTGTTACGGTACCCATTTATTCATTTTTTATTTAACGTCAATTTTATTGTCTTAATATATCTTAATTATCTTATCTTAATTATATTTATTTTATTTTCATGTACGCAGTCATGATTAATTTTCTCTGTACGCTCGTAGTGGAAACTGGACCCACGATTGGTCAGAGAACGGACAGTTCACTTCCGCTGACCGTTGGACAGCGACTGTCGTGGGAACGACATTGTCAGCGATGCGCCTTGGTGGCTAGGTTCTGGACCGGCGAGTAAGAATGAGCATTGATGCCGTCATAAACACGCCATGGCCCTTCCCCCTCCAAGACGTCCATCCTTTCAGGTGGCCACGAGGTGGAGGGCTCGGTAGACGGAAGCAAGCCTCCTCTCCGCCCGCATGTGACCGCATGCGCTCGTAAAACTCCTATTTTGGGTCTCTGTAATAATAATATGTTTTATTCAATCTATTCGTTTTAGGTATCCTTCAGATACTTCTAGTTACTGAGTTCATAAATTGTTTTGACATTTTGTTATTCATGCTAAGTATCCTATACACACTTCTATTTATTGTATCGATGTATTCAGAAATTGTCTTGTTCATTATGTATTGGGTGCAGCTGTACCGATGGGATGTAGCTAAAGGGAATAAATAGTATTAAGTTTATTTCATGTATTACTAAGAATGATCCTGGCTCATTTCATATCCTAGTCGATCCGGTCTTTTCGTAATTGTGGGGGTTGCACCCACTCAGCAAGCGAGTAGCCAAGCGAATAGCCCCATAGAATTGATATTAGATTGAACCTATGAAATGAATAATTAGGAATTATTTCGATATAGAGCAGAACCCCTGGCAGAACCGTATTGCAGCACTGTAACGTATAAACTTTAAGTCTTTATGTAAGTTCTTAAAGTACTTCAAAAATTTAACACGTCTAGCTAAAATATTTAATGAAACGAAATGGACATTCGCGCAACTTGTGAAAATAGGGAACTCATTGAATGGCTGACTTATTTACACAACTTGTATGAATATCGAACTCACCGCGGGCTTACTATTTCCTCAAGCTGTCTGAATAGTGATACACTGCGCCGCTGATATGTATTTTGGGGTAAAAAATAAATACAAGTATTCTATCCGAGTAGGAACTTTTAAGCCCTATTTTATTTTAATGTAAGACGTTTTTAATAGATGGATTCAAATAACAGTTTACACTGCAAAGTGTTCAGTAAGTAACATTCCACTTAAGTTTTTGTCATTTCATACGGAGTTGTTTTATACAAGTTTTCGAACTTAAGTTTATTCAACCATTAAGGAATTTGTGGCAGATTTCATTCCCATGTAGAGAGTTTCATTTAAATTTAAATTCTTAGGTTACATTTAAATTTAATATCATCTTAAATTCTTACTCAAAGAAGTTTACCATTTTTAGGAAAAGCTCCTTATTACACCAGATTTGTTAAGATATGTTCCATAGTGAAAGTCTCTTCAAAAGCATATTTTGGCGGAAGGTAACTCACATTCATTGGTCCGAGCAGTGTCAGAAAGCTTTGAAAGAATCAAGTAGCAGCTGATAGAAGTGACGGTTGGTACATTTTGACCCCTGCAGGTTGTTGAGATTAGCATCGGTTGTTTCTGACTACGAAATAGGAGTATTGCTTTTATAGAAAGCTATATTTTCGAAGGAAATGCATTTAGCTACGCATGTGAGATATTTACACGGGTTTGGCATGTAAGACAGCAGCGACGATAGAGAAGGATAGACGAGGAATGATCTTTGGAGTGAAAACTTTAATGATTATTTACACGGGAATAAATTCTAATAACTCCGGATCTCAAACATTACTCTTCCAGATTATGAAAATCCTCGTCAACATGCGATATAAAATGCAACGCTGGTGTAGCGATTTGGTAACATATCGCAACGTAGGACAAGTGAACAATCTTTGGACTCGATGCTCTTTGTGCCAATTGAGTGACACCTCTCGATTGTTGAGCTTCTATGAACTATTTCTTCAAACCTCATAGGTTCATTCAAAAAAATCACGCTTTCAAGTTAAGAAAATAGTATTAATAAACGAGCTTTTTAAATCATCACGCAATCCACACGAACTGTATTCTATGTTTCCCTGCCAGAACAACTTAAAATAACTGCGCATCAAGTATCAAGATACTCGAACAAGATGGAGGATCGATATTCGCAGATAGATATCCGGTTAACCTGTAACGTCACGAGCTGGCGGGATGACCCTCGCGACTGCAAGCATGCTTCCGACGAGCAATCGCCCTCATTCTCCCTAACTCGCTCGGACCGACGCCATTCATCATTTCATCACTTCACTTCTCGGTTGGTGCCTAAGCCGACAACTTTTCCTCTGTGTCTAATAGAGGACAGCTGCTGAAATTGACTTCCGCCGGTAACCGCGTATCTCGTTAGCATCAGCAAGGTATCGCTCATGAGATAACCTCCAGATTAAATCGCCACTTGCTCATCTGCTACCATCGTTTGGCCACGAAATTCCCGCTTTTCCACATGAACTGAACGTTAACTCAAATCATGAAATCAACCCAACTCCATCGAGACCAAACTATCATGGCAAAATTATTATCAAACGCGCTGGTTGCTGCATTTGAAAAGTGAAAGGCCAACATTTTTCAAAAGGCTGTGAATATAATAAAAATCTATTTCAAGGGAGACGGTTACGCGCAGTAGTCCGCGCGTAACCCGTAAAAGAATTGGAAACATGGTCAAAATTAACCAGAGACCTCTTTGTAAACATTTAACAAAGGCTTGGGCGTCGGAGCATCGGTATTCAAGAGAGACGGTTACGCGCAGTAGCCCGCACAGAACCAAAGTACAGAGACGTGACAAATATAATACGAAATCAGCAAAAATTAACCAGGGGTTTTGTAAGGATTTAACAGAGGGAGTGGGTGAAGAAACGTTGAGGTTCAAGGGAGCGGTTTCTGGGACATCTCAATGCAGAACCCAGAGCTGCAAAACAAGACCATAAAAATTGTGAGTAAAAAAAGGTTGAGGTCCCATTAGATCAAAGCGAGACGCCGCGACACAACTAGGGAGTGGGAATCGTGGGACGATGCACTACGTTTAACAAAAGTGGATAGTACTAGGGAAATGAGTGCAAGTTCGAACTCGAAGAACTAGGAGTTCTTTTAGCGGGCGGCCAACAGTCACTCGACAATAGAAGATGCGCCGTGAGAACTAGAGACAATAGACAACTCGTGACGTACTCTCGAGACGCGAGGGTTCTCAAAGGGCGGGGAGCCACGTGGTCTCGGCGTGGTGTCGAGGGAAAGCAACGAACGTTGTTATTAAACAGAACAGTGGGATTCGTCCAAAACACAACATACGTCACTAACCGTCAACAATCGAAGTGACTCCATGTAAAATGTCTGGCTCATGAAATCACGTGACGTGGAGTTGGGCGTAAACATCTTTTCGAAATTTTGGGAAGAGGGAGGCAGAGTGATTATAAAATTAGATGTGCAGAAGCGCAGAGTTCATTC
Source organism: Laupala kohalensis (assembly GCA_002313205.1). Classification (NCBI taxonomy): domain Eukaryota; kingdom Metazoa; phylum Arthropoda; class Insecta; order Orthoptera; family Trigonidiidae; genus Laupala; species Laupala kohalensis. The sequence goes on from NNCF01129390.1 coordinate 549,006, forward strand.
TTAGATTTAGACACGTCGAGTATCATCCTTCAATTCATTCAGAGATCATTCTTAACTACTGACTTAGTTCGAGACCGCCACTCAGAGATGTATTTACTTAGAGTGCACGATCGAACAGCAAAGTGAGCTAGCGCTTCGGTTTTTAATTACTTACGAGTGTAATCTCCTTTCAATCATTTGTTAGTGATTGAACTTTGTTTTTCAAAATCTATAAACTTAAATCAAAATCTATAAATGATTTTGTTATTTGTGACGTTTAATAACGAGCAACGTAGCATCGCGTCAGATGGCTAGCGAGTTATGATATTCAACAAGTAATAATATCTTGGAAAAACGTCTCGCGAAGAGTTCAGTTCGCGATCCGGAAGTTGGAGACTCAGACGTTACGGCCATGAACTTTAAATACTCCACGGGACTTCAGCAAGGTGACTAGTGGCATCCGTGAATTGGGTTACGAGAGGCGGCTGGCTCCATTCAGCTGGGACGCGAATAGTGGTAGTAGCAGCAGGAAGCCCGGAGGTCATCGAACTAATCTACAGCCTGGGGCGACCACAGAGTTTGGTCCAAGGCAGCTCAACTTTTCTACCCATGTTTGTAATTAAGGTAATTCCACATAGCTGGTTGCATCAAGTTTAGGTAGATGCGAGAAGTGCGTCTTTGGACGAAAAATAAGCGTGTGCTTCATTACGTCGGACTTAATAGGAAGACAATAATGTCTCCTTATTCAACAATGAACCAATTAGCTTTGTTTAAGAATAATTAATGTATTGAAAACGATGACTATAGGATGAAAATGATGTATTGGGGCTTGTCATTGAACCTACATCACTGTGAACAATTGTGTTACATGAAGCGTGTGAATTTTGGGGGGAAAATAAGGGGAATGTGTGAGCATGTGTATGATAGTTATGATAGTTTTAATAATGTAGTAATTAGTTATTAAAAGACAATTTTATTTTGATATTTAATACCAAAAGTGCGTTTTTTTAATAAATGGGCACAAACCCCGCCCGTCATTAATTTCCTTCACTAACGTATTATTAATTAAGTAGTGGCTAGTATTACCGACTACCTTATTTTAATTATTATTTACGCTACAATTGGCGCCGCAACGTGTGGGCTACCATCATACACTAACCTATTATTAATTAACGTGGGACTAGCATTACTAACCTATTATTAATTAAGTAATGACGAGTTTTATTCATTACCCTATTATTTAATTAGTTACGCTACAATTGGCGTGCCCAAAGTGGAGCTTTGATCAATTAAATGTGTCTTAACCACTATTCTGTTACAGTTTTGATTTATTATGGGTAGTGTTAACCCTTACACTATTTTTGTATTACAATTGCCCAAAGTGGGGCCTGATAATAAAGGCTGAAAAGAAAACACAGCGCAGATAAATAAAATAGGTTTTGTAGTTTTTGTCTTGTTTTTTATGTATGTGTTAGTAAGTAAGCAGTGTTGATTTATAACTAAAAATGGCTGACCAGTGCGAAACTGCATGGGCGCCAGAGGAGAAAGAGAAAACAAGACTATTTTTAGAAAAATAGACTGAAATATGGACTATTTACATGTCCTGTCAAAATATTAGCGACGATGACTCACTGGAAGGCACTGAAAAAAATCGAGAAGTTTGCCAATTTTTTGCGTCTTCTTTCCTTTCATACTTTAGACAATCATGGTGAAAGACAACCTTATCCTCTGCCGGTCAAAACTTGCTGTAATAGTTTACCGACTGCTGCCACAAACTGAATTGCATGCCGAGATATTACGTCAGTATCCTTAACCGATATGAAACTTGTTAATAAGAGAAAACACGAATATCTGTAGCATCTTTTATACATTTGTGAGACCTTAATTGTAATTTTGTATTTCTTTGTTTCGTATTAAAATATGCCTTCATATCGTTGTTTCTTTGTTTCGTTTTGCTTTTAAATTATTATTTAAAGTATCAGTAGTATCTTACTGCAACATAAAAAGATGAGGTAAACAAAACGAAACATATTTCGTTAATTGTTCGCTTTAATATATATGAACACTCTCCTAAACACTGAAGTTTTATGCTTCTCCTGTTTTCAGATATTTGCATTTCTACTTAAAATTGTTTATATTGAGAGAAGTTTGGTTGTGAATGAAGAAATGTAGCAATATTTCAAATAGTATTTCAACATTAATACACTAAACAAATGGTAAGAACTATATTGAAATAAGTTATTTCTATAAACGTCAGGTAACGCGGCTAGAATGAAATACAGACACTTTATATTGATGATAAAATATTGATGATGATATTAAAATTTTGTGTTTCATTAAATAATATTTGTCAAATTGTATTATTTCTTTAAGAATGTTTTGAAATCATTAATAAAACTGATGTCTTTTGCAAAATTGGAAATCACGTTTTGCTATTGCGTTGGTTAGATGTATCATTGTGCAAAGTAAATAAATAAATGTATTTCCATTGCACGTTTCTCCCTATTTCACGTTCCGCATTTAAATATTATTTTTTGCAGAATAAAAATTGTTACGTTGTCATCATCTTTTCACAGACGTGGAATCCAGTCAATGTTTTTCGTCTTGCCATTACACACTACGAGGGACGTGGTGTACAATCAACGCATGAAAATTCTTTGCATATGAATGATGTATAATAATAATAATAATAATAATAATAAATTTATTGTCAAAAAACAGTACAAACTGCGTATGACCACGTGGAGGACAGCAAACTAATTTTACTCTCCGTAAGTAAACAAGGGACCGTCCCATCAATTCCGATCAAGGGCCCTAAGGCAGAGGCGAATTGAAAAATTTCAGCACAAAATTCTAGAAAAGATTAAAAATTAGCTGCGAGTTATTATACTGATAAATTACAAACATATTGACATTTTAACACAAAAAATTTACATGTACAAATTATTATCGAACTATAGATTATTCTGAGTTTAGTGTTTAAAAATCAAAAGAATTGAAATAACACTAAATTCACGATTTATTATTACAATAAACATGCCTCTAGACAAGCCTAGAGAACCTGTATACGAAATCCGCGTCTACCCGAAGGAAAACCGGAGCAAAACCCGGGCCAGGACGTAGTCAAATTTTTATTTGATGTAGTCAAATTTCCGAAACTCAAGAAACCCTTGACGTCTTTGAGTGTGAAGGGGAAACACATATTCTGTCAAAATATCAAACGAATTCACAAACACACATCAAGAGTATATGCGATGTCCGCAAAAAAGAACTAAATGTATCGTTCTTTTAGAAAATCGACAAAATGCGGTAAAATTCTGGCTGAATGAAGGTGGTAAAAAGCGTTTATGTTTGAGTATAGTGCACAACAAAAACCGTTTCGTGAAATCAGAGCGCTAACTGTATAGATGGAAAAAAGAATTTAAATAAATCACCAAATACACCAAAACTTTGCAGTAATTTAATAAATGACAGACTTTACCCCCAGTTTTCTCAGGCTAGAGAGAGGCGCTGTATTGTAAGTGATGGAGATTTAATAAATTGGGCTCTTTCATTAACTCAAAGCCTAACGGTAAATGACTTCCAGGCTTCACCAAGGTGGATATATCGATTCAAAAGGAGTCATAAAATTGGCAGTAGGAAAATTACTAAATTTACTTCTGTGAAACATTTGCAGGATGAAGTGGAAAAAGATGAGTTAATCAGCAACTTTCTTGAACTTGCGAGAGAACAAATTAAACATTTGAATGAAATAGGAGTGTACAATGAGGATCAGTCTGGATTTGAAAAAGAAATGCGTTCGCGACGAACGCTTTCTTTGAGAGGGGAAAAATTAATGGAGTATTTCGCCCAGTCGGTTACGGCATTACCTCGTACTTACCTGTCATGTTTGTCACAAGTATGGATGGAACTCTTCTTCCGAAGTTGTACATATGCCCTCAAGAACCGACTGGTAAAATAAGAAACATTATTCATGGCACCTAACATTTTAACAGACGTGTCGAAATCGGGTAAAATGGGGAAGAAGAATATGGAAGCTTTCATCAAGAATGCTTTCTTGCCTTACTGTGAGAGAAAGTCCTTGCTGTTGCTTGATTCCTGGTCATGACATTGTAACATTGGTGGTCTGGAATCGGAACATGAAAAATCAGTTGAAATTATAAAGTTCCCCCTCGGTACAACAAGTAAAATTCAACGCCTTGACAGAGTGTTTTTTCGGCAGTGTAAGGCACTGTGTAGAAAAGTTACTGACAAAATTATTGGTGAAAATGACGTTGGATATAAAGTGTGCCAGCGAAACAGTATTCTTAAGTGGCAATCTTTTATTCACAATCAATTTTCTTCCCCAATATTCAGAAATATGATCTAGTATGCCTGGTTTTCTGCACAATGGACAAATAAACGTCCCGATGAGTTTCTTACACCCGAGCAATTTTGCATGACCATTTCACGTAGCATTTTTGACGAGCAAGGCTGCGAAATATCGTTCATTCGATGTACGTGGTGTAAGATAAATTTGTGTCTTGAACACACTATTAATACAGGGCATTTTTGTAAAAAGTTTGTAGAATAAATTGCTTAAGCATAAGAAATATACTTTTTTATTGAAATGTTTCAGGTGTGCAAGGAATTCGCTATTTCTACAAGAAAATTGACGGGTAAAGATATCGTAGAAATCCATATTAACATGCACTAAATAATATATAAAAACAGGTGAATATTTTCTGGTACTAGTTAATATACTCCTGTTTTATCTGCCAAAAAATAAAAAGTGAATTAAATTGTGATACATTATTCAAATAAAATTACATACAATTATAAATCTAACATTTTACTTTAATTCTTCTACAAATAGAGAGAAAATAATTTTGAACATTAATAACGTGGTTAGCTCAACTTGCTGAGTTTTACTATTTGATTCGTCTGTATCAGCACCCTTCCTTAAATGCGCGGGTAACAGCTGTCGCGGTCCTTCCGTGATGGTTCGTAATTGGTTGGCCGAGTCGAACCACCAAGGTTGAACGAGACGTGAAAGAGGAAATAACTAGATAGGTTATAGAAAGGAGTGATACGGTTCAGTGAAACTCAGAGCAAGATTGACACATTTAATACAGTTACAACGTGTTGAGGTTGCGCAAGGCGGCTGCCAGAGAAAATCAGGTGGTAGTCATGACGTAATCTGACTAGGAGTGCTACGAGGGCGGAATTGGTGCTGGTCAACACAGTTTCCGACCTCCGGGCGGTCGTTGTGCAGAGACAGGTCTCTGGGATGTCACTCCGGGGCAACTCCCACGCAGCAACCGGTTCCGTCCGCTCTCGGATGGTCGGAGGACAGAAGGGGACCGCTGGGGTGTCACATAGTGGCACCACCCACGCAGCAACTGAATCTCTCTGCCTCGGGCCTAATCCGTCCCCCGATTATATACAGTTTTTACTCCATACGTCACTACCCACTAACCTACTTCCTCTGACCGTGCCACCTCATTCTTGTGGTTTGCTAGGTGTCTTCACGACACGGCATTCCTTGTTTGGATTTGATTTTCTTCCTTGAATGAAGAAATCGGACGAATGAAAGCCCAGACACGTGGTTCGGCTGTCGCGGCGTGGTAGTTCAGGGTTGTACAAGACCTACAAAAATTTCTCTACTCCGTGCAAAAAGAATTGTTTTTTCCTATTTTTTCTGTGCCTTCCTGTGTGCCATTGTCCCTAATATTTTGACAGGACATATGAATACCCAAAAAAAAATCAGGACCACTTTCAGTACAAAAAAATCAGGACCACTTTCGACCTGCGTTTGTTGAAAGGTCCCTTGTCAGTAGTAGTGAGTCAATAATATTTTTTTAACATTTTCCTGGCAGAAGTTGGATATCAATTAGTACGTTTCCAGTTATTACTTTTGTGAAGTTTTTTTTTCATGTATCTGGTTTCCTCTTTATCTGCGAGTTTATAAAAGCTTTTGTCTTTTGTACGATAACGTTCATTGTTAATGCATACTAATTGCCCTCCAGGCGTCCTACGATTATCAAAAGGATTTAATAGAGATATCTCCTTCAAATTCTCGTGAATTTTTTAGCGATTTCGATACTTTCTCTGTACTACATGTATGAGAAAGTATAATCCATTCAGCAGTTATTTAAATAAATGTTAACAGTCACACAATATAATCGGTAGGTGACTCTTTTAATATCATTCACGTTTATTATAGTTTGCATGCATACATTGTTGACGTTGATCCAAAAATATTCAATAATTAAAGAATTAATAGGGTTTTAAATTCCGGATTAGGATTAATGTACTTCGCGAACATAAATTCATGATACATGTCAAGGAAATTTCTTTTATTCAATTTTCAATTTATTCAAAATTCAAAATATCAAATTCAAACTGTCCACTAGATCACCGTCAAATAAGACTAAAACAATAGTAAGGTATATTCGGATCGCCGGAAGAAGTGGCTGATATCTTGTAGCCACAGGCTAAACCAACTTTTCCGGGCAAGCTGGTCTTAGCGCTCTCTCTCTCTCTATTACATATAATTTGAGAAGTAATCTGTGGTTGGGAAGTGAAGCTAGAGCTGTTTGGTAGTTCGTTGGTGTTACAAGTATAAGTAGTTACTAGTATAGTTAGTGTACTAGTGTCTTGTTTGAATACGCAACTTGAAATAAACAGACATTGCTTTGTTTCTGAATGTATAATTCGAGGTAGACGTATGGTCAGGTTTCCCAGAAATCGAAATATACGAAATTTGTGAAGAAATGAAAATAAGATAAACAGATGACTGAGAACGTAAATATAATTTCGCAATTTCGGAGAATTTCAGGAATTAATACTCCAACCTCTGATCCCTCTATCATAAGAGGGGTGTTTTCGACAAAAATTTGGAATACTTGCAAAACAGTTGAAATCGCTGTACTTCCCATTTACATCGGACGTTTGAGAATATCCGTCACTCAAGGCAGATTGCGGCTAACCGATCGACGCAGATGAGCTATGACCATCATGCATCGGTATCCGCGCAACCGTGCTGTCACCCAGTGGCAGAGAGGTGGTCCGAATAATGCATTTGGAAAATAAATAAATAAACTTCATCAAAACTGCGTATGACCACGTGAGGGGACAATAAACTAAGTTACTTTTCGGAAACAAGCAAGCGACCATCCCATCAATTCCGATCAAGGACTCAAAGGCAGTAGCGGATTTAATATTTATAAAAGATATTATTTAATATGCATTTATTGTTACAAAATAAATTATATGTATTTGTGCCGTATTAAATCGAGATAATTAAAACAAAAGTATTAATGACATTTCTACCAGAGGAAAATCCGCTACTTCCCGAATGAAAACCCGACCCCGGATGAGGCTTCAGAGATAATGTACACAACCGTGTCAAGGTTGCGTACAGTTAGAAATAAACTATTCAAAACAAAAAAGGACCAGAAACAACATGCATGAAAAATGGAATTGAATCAGTATCTAGAATACTATAATAAAGCGTGATCAAGTATATTAACCACTTACATCATGCGAAGTCATATGGAAAATACTTATTATGAAATTGAAAATCTCGTTAACTTCTTTTATTCATATTTATAAATTCTTTCACATTTTATAAACAATAGAACATAAAAAGCTTTTAACAGCAGAATTAATGAGATTTAATTTTTTACATCTTTTATACTTTTGGGAAGAGAATTATACAAAATTATTCCTGAATGATAAGGGCCTCTTTGGCAAAGAGTTGTTGACACGCCAGGACGATGAATATTAGCCTTATTACGAGTGTTGTGTTCGTGAACTAGGCTATTTTTTCTAAAACGGGGGATTTTAATAGTTCTGTCTTAAACAACACGACTACTTCATAAATGTATATGCAAGGGAGAAGGAGAATATTTAATTATCTAAATAAAGCTTTACGTTAATTTCCGGGGTGAGATTTACACATAATTCGAACTATTCTCTTTTGGATTCTAAAAGTTTAAATGCTCTGAGAGGATTGGCCCCAGGAGATAATGCCGTACCGTAAAAGATAATATACATTCGCAAAATACACGCAGCGAGAACTGTGTCAACTACCAATGTTGGCTAAAATTCGGAATGCATAGCACAATATGCTTAGTTTGGTATTCGATTATTAATATGGCAATTCCATTTGAGGTTGTCTTCAATATGAAGCCCTAAAAATTTCTTGTTATGTTTTTATTTGGGTTCCGTTTAGCGAAAGGGATGTAGAAAGAAGAGATTCCGTTACACTATTGCGAAATGGCATGAATAGTTTTATCAGTATTAATGATGGGACGATTTGAATGAAACTATAGGGATCGGCAAGCTGTGAAAAGAATGCGAGGGGCTGCCAGGCGTCGTTGACGTACTGCTGCAGGAAGGCGCCCACGGTCACGCTCGACGTGTCGGTGAAAAGTCCCAATGGCGCGTTGGGGACCGGGTGTGCGTGGAGTGTGACCGTCGATTCGATTGCACGTCTCGAATGCGCTCTCGAGCTCCGATGTCCATGGCACGGGGTCCTTCCCTTTGAGGTTACTGCCGGCGATAGCGTCGTGCACCGGAGCCTGGAGTTCAGACGCTCGTGGCACGAACGAATGATAAAAGTTCAGCATCCCGAGAAAGCGGCGGAGCCCCTGCGCGGTCTCCGGCCGAGCGCAGTCTCGGAGCGCGGCGACACGGTCGGGGTGTGGGCGCGTGCCCGCGCCGGACACCGAGTAGCCGAGCAACGTCACTTTGGTGGCGCCGGTTCACCACGACGCCGTACTGCGCGAGGCGCTCGAACAGCGCACGCAGGTGCTGGTAGTGCTCCCCGTCGGACCGCGAGAATATGAGGTACGGAAAGCAGAAGTCCAGTCCCTGCGTCACCTCGTCAATGAAGCGCTGGAAAGTCTGGCCCACGTTCCGTAACCTAAACGTCATGAACGAAAACTCGAAGAGTCCGAAAGACGTCGTGATGGCTGTCTTGCACACGTCTCCTTGGTGCACGGGGATCTGGTGGTACGCCTTCACCAGATCGAAGACGGTGCAACCCGCGTTGCGTCGAGAAGACGGTGCAACCCGTGAAATCGCCGATGTGGCACACCGGGTAGCGATAAGGAATGGTGCGTGCGTTTAATCCCCGCACGGGCGCCACGCTTCGGTTTCCGTCCTGGCGAGGAGCAACGGTGACGACCACTGAGCCGAACTCCGCATGGTACCAACACATGCCGTCCCGGGACGGGCATCCCCTGCGCCCTGACCGGAAGCGTGATTGCGAGCGTGATCGCTCTCCCAGGTGGCGCTGCGGCTGAAATGCGGCAAATTGCCGCGAGAGCTCGTCGAGTCGACTCGCCAGGGCGTCCAGGGTGACGACCGGCGGGGCCGGCCGGGTGCGCGCAGCGTGCACGGCAAGCGGAACGGGTGCCGGGGCTACCTCCAGGACCTTGTCTGCGAGATCGGCGAGCTTGTTCAAAGCGAGTTCGCTCTGCGTGGCCAGGATCGCCTGGACTGACGTGGGCAGGCGCTGGAGCCACAGCTCGCGCAGAAACTTGACTTCCGCTTGTATGGCGCCCGCGAGGTTGCGAAGGTGGCGCAGGAATTGGCTCGGCTTACGGTCTCCAAGCTCCTCTCCGCCTATCAGTTGGCGCACGCGTTGCTGCTCGGAGGCCGAGAGGTGCCGGATGAGCTCCGTTGTTAGGAGCGAGTACGGCGCTGCGGTTGGCGGTTTGAGGAGAATGTCCTCCACCTCCGCGGCGAAACGGCAGTCAAGCTGCGATACGACGTAGCTGTACCGCGTAGTCTCCGACGATATACCGGAGAGCTCGAACTGGCTCTCGGCCTTCGCGAACCACACCGCTGATCGGTCGGCCCACAGCGGCGGAAGCTTCGCCGCCACCTGGTGCACCTGCGGCGGCGGCTACCTCTGCGGCCTCGGCCTGCGCGGTCGGCACGGCCTGGGCCTGAGCCTGGCCCGTTGCCGCGGACGCTGACCCCTGCGGCTGTAAGCACTGCAGCTGCTGTTGCAGCTCGAGAAATTGCTGGTTGACTTTCTCGAGCTGTTGGGCGTGTAGGCGGCGCATCTCGGCAAGCTCGGCGCGGAGCGCGTCCTCGGCCATGGTGACGGTGTATGCGAGTCGGCGAACGGCGGACGCGGCGACGGCGCGGATCGGGGTCACCACTTTTAGGGATCGGCACGCTGTGCCTAGGGGTACTCTATTCCCCCCGAAATAATACGAGTGGTTTCAATGTACATTCCTTTATTCGGTAATACAGGAGTGAGGCGAATTCACTGTGACGCGTCTCGCATGCCTCCTCAGAACCTACTGCCCGACTGCACCAAGTCCCAGGCTGGCGAACAAAAGCCATCCCCCGGTTCCTGGTCCCGTTAGGCGAAAGGCGTTGGCGGAGGATGGGGCGCGCCCTCGCCGGCCGGCGCTCGTCCGCGCGTTTCGCTCGTGGCGAGACCGCCACGAAACCAAGACGAGAGGTTAGATATAACGTTTTGCGCATTGACATGTTTACGTAGTAAAATTGTGTCATCAGCGAAGATAATTATTTTGCAATCGGGCGTGGTGTATGACATATCTTTTACGTACAATAGAAAGACGATAGGGCATAAAATTGAACCATGAGGAACTCCACAAGTGGCTTTGTTTCTCAAAGGTAATATTTACATACTTGATTTTCAACATGGTAAATTTCAACTTGCTGATCCTATCTTTCAAGTAGGAAGTTAGCCATTGATGTGCCAAAGCACGAATGCCGTATGAGTGCAGTTTTGAGAGAAGAATTTCGTGATTAATTACATCGAATTCTTTGGATAAATCAAGAAAAATACCTTGTGGATTCTCTCCCCGGTCAAGAGGATTGGTTACACCATCTAGAAAAGAAAATATGGCGCTGTTAGTTGAAAAGTATTTCCTGAAACCGTGCTGATCGTTTAAGATATTATTATTGTGCGATAAGACGTCTAAAGGTCTTCTATACAAGAGTTTTTCCAGGATTTTTTAGAAAGTTGACAATAGTGATATGGGTCGCTAGTTTCCAACTTCATATTTATTCCTTTCTTGTGTAATGATTTCACTTTAACTTTTTTAAATATGTCAGAAAAAAACCCTCCTGACAAGGGGCTATTGAAAATATGACTGAGTGGATTTAATATAACGCGAGAGGATAATTTTTCTATAAATTCACGTACATCATCTATCCCTGCTGAAATTTTTTAAGAATGACACTCATAGCTTCATTAGATTTAGTCTCGGAAGTGAGCATAATATGCGGTATGTGTATGTATTTGGTGGACATTGATTTTGGGTTGCTGATTTTAGTATTTTCTCCTATTTTTCAGAAATAAGAATTAAACAAATTTGCGATGTCCTTTGTTTTTTATACACCTTTTCCATCGTCTAGTAGGAAAATGTTTTTTTGCGATTGTGTGAAGGGGATGTGTATTTTTAAAAATAATATTCCACATGTTTTTAGACCGGTTGTTCAATTCTATCACCTGTCTGCCATTTTTGATCACTTTAGGTGCATAGACCACTTTTCTAAGAAAGGATTTATATTTACGGAAATAATCATGAAATTCGGGTGGTTGGTTATCGAGTTTTGAAAGATTAAATGAAGTTTGTTTTTGGAAGAAATTCTAATCCTTTGTGTTATCCATCGATTGTTTAACTAACCTGCGTTTTATAGGAAAGCAAGAGTTGTAATACTTCAAGAATATTGAAAAAAAAACCTTGAATTTATCATTGGTGTTTTCACTATTATACACGTCATCCCACGTTTCCTTATGTAAAATGTTATTAAAAACTGTTATATTATTTCGTTAAACTGTCGAGTAATCTGATAGAGGATTTTACGTGGTTTTAATACATTTTCAATAGTTAATATTTGAGCAAAGTGGTCGCTATACCCCGCTTAAATATTTGAGAAGGATACATAAGTCTATAGTTGACAATTACCTAGTCCAGTAATATTTGAGATGAACCAGAGAGGCAAGTGGGGTTGATTATTTACGAACAATTACCAACACTAATAAACTTTCTTCGTGTAAACCATTATTTGAAAAGTTGAAAATACCTCCACTGCCATGCATGTACATTTTTGAAACTCTGTACTTTGTAAAAAACGATCTACTAGACAAAGGACCACTCTATAGATTTAATTCCACTGTTCATGTTCACAACACTAGACAGGCCAGAAATATCCATCTACCACAGATAACATTCGCTCTTAGCCAAAGAACACTTATAATGCAGGTATACAGTTATATAATGCGTTAGTACTAAACTTAAAAAGCATCAATATCCTGAACCCATTCAAAACAAAACTCAAACAATTCTTACAACAGAAACTTTACTACAGTGTACAAGAATTCCTCAATGACAATAACTAATGTATGACATACAATCTGTTGCAGGTAATCATTAGAACAAAGGTGCAGAAGGTGACCCATGATGCAGGAATCGATCTAACACCATCAAATTACATTGTTTTACCATAAATATAGACCTCGACGTAAATTAATACAATGAAAGTAAAATAATAGAATCCCTACCATAGATATCTAATAACACCAGCCTAAATAAATATTCTATAATAGTAGAAAATAATTGTATTTTATGTTAGTTTCTTCTTAGCCTAAGTTAAATAAATATGGTTAAATGTATCAAACTTATTATAATGTTGTTATTGTTATTATTGTTAGTACTATGACTCGCCATACGTTATTATGATCTATTTGGTTCAATAAATTATTATTGTTATAATAATAATAATTATTATTATTATCATCATCATCATCATCATCATCATCAACAACATCATCGTAGTAACAAGATTGGAGGAACTGAGTAGATTATTGAACCGATTCTTGGGATTGTGCGCGGAGTCCGATTCACTGAAAAATCGCCGCAGATTTCGTATACTTCTGTGTTAGATGTTTTAATACGATAATATATTTAAAGATCTGATTGAGGACTATAAATTCGGGTATCTCATCTATCCCTGCCAAAATTTTATTTTTTAAAGAACTGATCACACTCTTAACTTCACTAACGTTAGTTTCGGAAGTGAGTATAATAATGAATGAATATAATAATTCATGAACACAAGTCCAGCTCGAAATAACGTGTAATAATAAATTTATTGTCAAAAAACAGTACAAACTGCGTATGACCACGTGGAGGGAAAAAAACAATTAATTTACTCTCCGGAAGCAAGCAAGGGACCATCCCATCAATTCCGATCAAGGGCCCTAAGGCAGAGGCGGATTCAAAAAATTCAGCAAAAATTCCTAGATAAGATAAAAAGTTAGCTGCGAGTTATAATACTAATAGAATGTCAATATGTTTGTAATTTTAAGCAAAAAATTACATGTAAGTTATTATCGAACAATAGATTATTCTGAGTATAGTGTTTAAAAATCATAAGAATTGAAATAACACTAAATTCACGATTTATTGTTACAATAGACACACTCCTAGACAAAGCCTAGAGAACCTGTATGATAAATCCGCCTCTACCAGAAGGAAAAACGGAGAAAAACCCGGGCCATGATGGGTATACGATCAAATTATCACAAAATAATTGTCTCATTAGTTTTTTTGAATAGCGTATTCTGCTTCAATATAATCATTTATCTAGTAGAAACAACTAAAATTTTTCTAAAGTTAAAAGGGACAAATTCTGGAATGCAGCTCAATTGTAATGATCATCAATTGCGCTACTCCGATGCGACTATTATTTGGCTATCTTGGCATAGTGCATTGTCTGTGTATAGTCTCTCCTGGTATATTGTCTGTGGAATAGTGGCACCATTACGTTTTCCAAAAGGTGTATGTTTTGTTTAGTTGGCTAGTTTTGTACATTTTTTTCAATTTTGCGGATTACGTAACAGTACGTAATTAGCACCAACATAGAGTACAAAATGATGACATTATCTTTTTTGAGAAAAGTTTAAATTTGTCTGATAGTATTATTACTAATTAGCAGAATGCAAGTTTCATCAAAAACAAAGAAAGTGAATCAGTATTGATTTGGATTCGATACAGGTGTCCGTGAATTATCAGGAAAGGTGTTCAGATGCAAATTCTTCAGAGAATTTTTTCAGATCTTGTTCGAGGAGATTAACCTTATTCGGAATCCTCAAGAGAATCTAGTTTTCTAAATGATATTTCTTTCCTGGGGGAATATTAGGTTGAGAAATGTTATATCACCATTGTATTCTTCATGATCGTGATAAAGAAATTGAAAAAAAAAGAAAAGAAAATTGTTATTACTAAACGATTCGTCGTCATGGTCTGTATTCACAGTTGTTTGAAAAATAATCACAGTTGGTAGAGAAAGTACTATACTACGTAGTATTGATGTTGATTCGTAATTTTTCCATAAATATACATTCCTGAGACGTGAATTTTGAAATGTTATGTACTTTCTCTTAGCTTCTCTCGTGCCTGAGAAGCCAATGAAATATTTTCGCGGGAAATTGATTACGGAGATTTCATTGGGTATCACATTGTTTAGTCTGTCGTGCCCGCCATATTGCGAAGGTTAGTGTGCTTATGGAGCCGACGTTGCTTGCCGCCACCGCTCGTTGAAAGATGTCGGCGGACAAGGAGGCTACAAAGAACGGTGATATGGAGGTTGGTTTCTTGTGTGATTTGTGTACCGTTAGCCTCTCTCTAAAAACCTACTGTCGTGACACTTCCGCTCGCAATTCTGTGTGTATTTAATGTATAAAGCTTGTCTTAAAATTATTAGATATGTTTCTTGTTGATCAAGATGGCGTAGGCGGTTTCCTCGTTTGTAGCGGAAAACGCGGGAATCCTTAAAACTTTGTATATTCAATTCGTCTATGTGTGTAGAATTTTTTAATGATCGAAGATTCAATAAGTACTGTAATTTTTTGTGTACATAATTTCACTATGGCGTTTAAACCTCGTGATTTTGAGAGTTAGGTTAAGCCATGCGGTAAACTTGTCTTCCGATTCAAGCAATAAGATACCTGAAGATATTGTGTGATTTAATTTTGTAATTGGCATTTTGTTTTGAAAAATAGGTGGAAGGGGCCTCGAGTGAAGAGAATCCCGATACTCCGGAATCTAAAACAGTTGCCGATAACAAAGATTCAGATGAGTCCTCCAGTAAGGCGAGAGACAAGGAGACTCCCAAAAAGAAAAGTAAAGGGAGAGATGCGAAAAAGTATGACGTGAAAGATGAGGAGGAAGAAGAAAACGGCGAATCCGACGATGAGGATGATGGGAAAGGTATTCATGTTTACATACTTTCTCTGAATTGAAGTAATATTTGCCAATTAAGTATAATTTTAATCTTCATTGTGTATTTTAGATGCCTTCTTGTACCTCTATTTCAGGTTGATCTTAATTTTTCATTGTCAAAATGCTTCACTAAATTTCTAGAAATGACTTCATGCTCTTGGGTTCATTTTCCTTTGAAGAACTTTAATAGCATGTTTTGGTCTTTGGTTTTCTTGGCATTTGTGCGGTTCATGTTGATGCAATAGTTTTAAGTTCTTATCAGAAAATCATTTAATACCACATTTATACTTATACCGTTTTGTATATTTATATAGTTTCCATTTTTTTGAATTTGTAATATCCCCTATGAAGAGCTGGCTTTAACCATCTCTTGTGGGTGCAAATTGTAGTTTGTACATTTGTTTATTAATCAGTTTCTCTTGTATTGTATTTTTGTATATATTGACAAAACTTATCTATTCTGTAATTCTTTTAGCAAATAAAGAATTAATTCAAATTTATGAGTGTTAAGGTTTCAAGTTTCTTGAGGTTTCAAGTTTCTTTACTTTGCTTTCTCTAATAGTGTTTTCTGTATTCTTTGGAGACATTAAGGGTTGTGATTTCTTTTCTCTTGACAGCAAGTATTCTTATTAGGATATTGTGTTTGTGTAAAATTATATCAAATTAGTTTCCTTATGTTTTGCTTCCTACAGTGCCACTTCTTGATCAACCTCTGGAAATGTCTGGAACCAGGGAAAGAAAAAAAGTACAAAGATTTACTGAAGAGTACAAAGTTGAAGCTAAAGAGATACCTGTAGAAATACCTGAAGGAAAGGGTATTCAACTGGGAAATATTACACTAATTGATGCTAATATTCAGGTCAGAAAATTGATGTAGAATTATATACTACTTTATTGAAACAGGAAAATATATAATTTATTTATGCCTGGAGTGTTTTAATGTTTGTTTTTGTAAGAGTGCATTTGTGTTGCAGGCAATTTCATAGTAAATAATAAAATGCTATGTATTGGAATCTTGATTTAAACCAAGATATATTAGTCTCTTGGTTGTTCATTCTCTTGTGCGTGCGCATTTATTCCTGTGGCAGTTAATCGTAGAATGAATTGCTATATAAATTGAGTTAATTTGGGGATAGGTTTGCTGAAACAGTGTAGATTAAGTTTTAAAAATTAGATTTTGTGAACAGTTGAAGAAAAACATAGGTTAAACATGAATCAGTAGTGAACATAGATAAATTTTTTCTTATCTTTAGTTTACATTCATTTTTGTTTATTTTTCTAGCTATGCAAAATCTTAGAATAAGTACATTTGACACTTCATTGTTGGAGGAAATAATGTGAAAAATCTCACTGAACCCAACATCAAGTGAAAATATTCTAAACCTCTTGGAACTCTCTACCACATTCCCTCATATCTAAACCTCCCTATCATATTGCAGATGTTAATACAATCAGCTTCAACTTTTTGCCTGAAATCTGTCTAATTGAGGTCTTGTAATACAAACATAAATGTCTCAAAATTGGCTCAATTTTGGGAATGCAATATATTGAACTGTATGGAATTGTGGGTGAGCACATTATGGTGAAATATGAAACCTCCAACATCTAAACAATACCCTTCACTATGTCATGTACTGGTGACTCATTGCAATGAAGAATGAATGTCAGCAGCTCAGTATGTTACTCCTTATAGTTTTTGCTAGGAGGTAAATAATGGAATATGGGAAAGAAATATAGGTATATAATAAAAATATAGGAGATAAAGACCTCGTATCAGTCTTTCCACGCTGACTTCTGAACATTCAATAATGCTGTGCTTGTCCATTGCGCATGGAACTAGCCTGTTCATATTGTGCAAATTTGTTTTAAAATCTCTCTATATTATTTTAATGAATGGCTTAGAACTTAAGAATAGGGGTGCTCTTCAAAATACAGGACAAATCATGTACCGTATGTTTTATGTTGGGGCAACAGAACACATTGCCAAAATAAGGAATGATCCCATAAATTCAGACATCTGATTACCCAATGTAAGTAAATGGCTTGTAATTTGCCAACTTGTCAGGTAGGATGTTTCTGTCTATTTTACGTATATTAGATAAAATGTTGATTCTTTCCTTTTTGTATTAAAATATACATTCCTAGTTTTCTCATCTCAGACGTTATGTGGCAGTCTTAAAATGTGTAACATCTCGTGACTAGGTGCCAACCAGACTGAAGAGGTTTATTTTTCATTTTTAAAAATTGTAATGTAACTTTGCTCTTCAACAACCAATGAAGCTAATGTGGAGTGGTGAAAGATGGGTACAAATGGTGCTTTACAAGCCTTGGTGGTAATAGCAATGACGTTCGTTTTTACAAAAGCTGAATCAAACAACTGTACTGGCTGGAAGAACATGAGTTTTCAAGTCTGTGACATGTAGAAGATAACATTTGTTGGATGTTTTGTGGAGTTGCAATAAATTAATCTTATTTAATTACAATTTACACAGGGTGTGGCAAAATAACCTGCCTATTTTTATTGCTGTGCTGTGAGAAGCGAGATAAACTCAGTGTGGGGGTAGCGGCAATCTACGGAGGAGAGAGGGAAGTTTTTTTTGCCATTCAATTCCAGTCTTCAACATGCTGTGGATGAATGCACAGCGATCTTTTGGTGTTGAGGCATTCGTTCGCAACAATAGTTGTTGTGGCGCAGTGTGTGTTCCGCACACACTTTGAACTGTCTTTTCGCGTGTCACTTATGGATTGAAAGTCTATTTTGTTGTGAGTGGAAAACTTCAGGGAGACTGGTTCTGTTGTGAGGAATGTAGTGGAAGACCTGGTGTCTACACCTGAGCACATCGATGCAGTTAGACGTTCGATTTTGCGGTCTTGAAAATGCTCAGTTTGTAAACATGCAGCTGCTCTTCAACTTTCTGACCGTAGTGTTTGTCAAATTTTGCACTTATATCTTCACTTTCATCCATATAATATGATTGTCGTCCAAGAACTCTGAATGTGATTGGCAAAGCCGTATGGAGCATGTCAAAACAACCTGGACAGTCTACCTCTAGACGCCGTTGTTTTTACTGACGAGACTCGTTTTCATCTTTCTGGCTGTGTGACTAAACAAAACTTACGGTATTGAGTGATAACCACCCTCGAGATCCACAAAAGGCTTCTTCATAGTGAAGGTGTTACTATATGGTGTGGCATGTCACAAATTGACATAATCATCTTCTTCAGTTGGCTCTACAGTCCCAAATGGACCTTCACCTCCTCGACAAACCTCCTCCATTTTTCCCTGTCTTTTGACGCCAACTTCCAGTTCATAATCCTGGCTTCCTTCAAATCTTCCTCCACACAATCCCACCATCTACTTCTTGGTCTTCCTCTTGTCCTCACTCCATCCAGTTGGCCATTTACCACCTTCTTTACAGTTCTGCTCTCATCCATCCTATTAACATGACCCAGCCATTTCAATCTACTTACTCTTATGTACGTGACAACGTCAGTATCTTGGTACAACTGCGCTATTTCGTTATTATACCGTACTCTCCACTGACCATTCTCCTTAACCCCTCCATAGATTCTCTTGAGAATTTTCCTTTCAAAGATTTTCAATCTTTCACATACCCCTTTTGTTAATGTCCATGTCTCGGCACCGTACATAATCACCGGTCTAATTAGTGTTTTGTATATCCTAATTTTGGTTTGGCGTGGCACGATATGGTTTTTAATTAATGGAAGTAGAGCAAAATATGCTTTATTAGCATTTGTAATTCTTCTATCTATCTCCATATTTATTTCATTTCTAGCTGTAAGCAACGTTCCCAGATAAATAAATTCTTGTACTACATCAAATTTATGTTTACCAATGATAATTTTGGTATCTTTGATATTTTTCCTTCTGGAGACTGTCATAAATTTTGTTTTTGCTTCATTTACTTTCAGACCAAGCCTAGAGGTATATTCTTCCAACTGGATGAATTTCTCCTTCACATCCTCCACTCTCCTCCCTGATATCACTATATCATCCGCATACGCTAGTATTTGGTGTGTTCTATACAGAATGTTCCCATGGTAGTCTATTCCAGCCTTATGAAACGCTATTTCCAATGCTACATTAAACAACATTGGGGCTACACTATCTCCTTGTCTAAATCCTGTTTCAAGGTTTATTTCTTCCGATATGTTTACACCTGTTTTAACTTTAGCTTGGTTCTCTTCATTCATTAGCCTGCACATCCCTACCAACTTTTAGGTATTCCCATCTCGTGCATCTGATCCCACAATTCTTCTCTCCAAATAGTCGTAGGTGGACGTAAAATCGAGAAATAGATGGTGTGTAGTAATATTTCTTTCCCAACATTTGTCCAATGTCTGTCTCATAATACATATCTGGTCTATTGTTGATCTATCCGACCGAAATCCACACTGATACTCTCCAATCAGCTCATCTACATATGGTTTGAGTCTATAACACACTATTTTAGACAACACTTTGTAGCCTGTGCAGAGTAAGGTGATGGCTCTATAATTGTCACACAACGTTTCATCCCCTTTTTTGTGTATTGGATTAATAATTCCACATTTCCGTTCCCTGGGTATTACTTCCATTTCCCAAACTTTTGTAATCAGTTGGTGCATAATTTTCATGATCGCATCCCCACCACATTTATATAATTCACTCTGAATTCCATCGCATCCTGGTGCTTTACCACTATTCAAGCTTGCTACTGCTTTTTTAATTTCTTGTACCGATGGCGGAGCTACGTCTGGTTCCGCTGTTTGGTATTCCCCATGTTTCTTATATCCCCTCTTACTTCCATCCTCTTTGTACTGAAAATGATTCGCGTAGTACTCTGCCCATCTACTCGAAATTTTGTTTCCCTCCGTTAGAATTGTTCCATTATGCGCTCTAATGATTACTGCTCTAGGTTTGAATCCATTCTTGATGTATTTGATTTCCCTGTTCCATTCTTTAGCTTCTCCGCAATTGTACTTTTCCTTAATATTTTTCATCTTACTATCACACATTTCTCTTTTTCTTCCTATACAGCTTGTTACACTCCTTTCTTTTTCCTTTATATGTTTGTTCGTTTTGTCGGTCTTCTCCTGTACTTTTCACACGCCATATTCCTTTCATGGAGAGCCTTTCCACATTCTTCATCAAACCACTCATTTCTTTTCGGTCTTCCCTCCTTCCCTAGCACCTTCCCCGATATCTCTACTATGCTTCCTCTTACATTTTTCCACATCTTTTCTTCATTTGAATCATTCTCATTGATTTTCAGGAGTGCATTTTCTAGCTCTTTACAATATTTCTCCTTGTATTCCTTATTTTCTAATTTTTTAACATCCCATTTCCCTATTTCACTTGTTCACCTGCCGGAGACTCGCCTTTCACCTGTTCTCATTAGCCACAACGCAATTTGGCCTAGGTAACTGACTCGCATCCGCTGTCATCTCTGATGAGATGGCGCAGAGTCGAGAAGGTACCCATGGCCACCAGCATCTCAGAATCTTGAGCTAAGGTTCGGAGAGCCACATGCTGTGTTGCCCAGGGGTCCCCACTAGGAGGTGAGAATCAGACTTGACTGACAGAGCCCTATTGAACGGGACAGCATGCAGGCACTTAACGGTATACACTTATAGGCATTGTGTATCCCACCTGCACCATTTCAGCCCATTGACCCCCCTTGACATAATCAGACCTCATTATTTTGAAGGTGTTGTGGTTACTGTTCACTTGAACAGGTATGCTAACATGAATGAAGAGTTTTTTAAACCTGCAATTCGCAAGCGTGCTCTTTAGAATGTCTGGATTCAATACGATACATCCCGGAAATCAATGAATGTTTTAAGGCAAATGTTTCCTGGTCTGTTTATTTCTTGGGGAGGTGACATTGCATGACCAACACACTCACCCAATTTAACTCCTGTGAATTTTTTTTGTGGGGATACTTGAAAGCAGCGTTCAGAGGCAACCCCTAGGAACCTGCAAGACCTGAAGCAAGTAATAATCAAGGAAATCCATTGCATACCTCAAGCCATGCTTGAGTGTGTTACAGAGAGCTTGAGAGTACGCTTGCAAAAATGCATTGACAATCGTGGTCACCACTTGTCTGATATCCTCTTTACAACTAAGTAGGAAAAACTTCCTGAGTCTTAAAATAAGCAACGAATATTCAATTTGTTTTATACAGAAAACTTGTGTTATTATTTAAATTTTGAAATAGGGAGGTTATTTTGCTGCACCCTGTATTTGATAAATTAAATTTGCACAACGTTCAGATCCGTCCAGAATAAGGGTCTTGATCATGAATCAGTTACTCTTGCTCTGTATACAAGAAATGGAAAATTAATTTAGAAGCAAGACCAGAGTAAAGTTGCAGGTAGATCAGTCTGGGATGAATGTATGAAAGTGTAAAAATTATCAGAGAAATGTGAGGTGGATAAAGATAAAACATAGAACTAAAACCCTATGGAAATGCTCAGTCGGCTTAATAGACTACCCTGAGTATGGTCAGGTTATATTAGGAGACATGTCATTGTCACAGTAATTCTATGGATTTGATAGTTTCTCTTGGATCCTTGGGTCTTAATTTTTTGTTTTGAATTATTATTCCCACTGTATCTCTCCTCTAAGTAAATTGCATTTTTATTTTACAGAAAATAAAGGCAGACAATTTAAAACCACTCCACAAATTACTCTTCAATAGGCTTGGGAAAGCTACATTAGTGAAGAGAAATATTCGAAAGTTTAATGGATTTGACTTTGATGAAAAATCAGAACAGTATGCAAAGAAGAAGCAAGTTTTGTTGAAGTAAGTTTAATAGGGTCTTATTTTTGTAGATGGCATTTGTTTGTATTTTATTATTAAATTTGTTCATGGAGCAATTTATAACAGATAATGTTTCAAAAGTTATTTCTTATTTCTAGAATGGAGGTTAAAGTTTTGAAAGAAATGTGTTCGCTTTTGAATTTAAAAAAGACTAAGAAGAGAGAAGAACTTGTTGAAGATGTTTTGAATTTTCTTATTAAGCCTGAAGGTTCAGAAGAACCTGTTGAGAAAAAGCAAAAAAGAGCCAGTCGGAGCAGCAAAAGCTATTCCGAGTTAGTATTTTGTTCTTTGTTTTCATAAGTTATTTGAGTGTTGAAGGATGTTTCTCTGGTGATAAACTTAGATAGAACACATAAGACATAGTGTATGTTTTATGCAGTGTTAACTTGATAACTAAGTTTTGCAAAAGAAAGTAGAGAAGTGAATAATTGTAACAATGACAGCAATAATAAAATAAATTATTTTCAACGAGGCACAAGACAATGTTGGTTACACAAATGCAGTTAACACATATACATAAGAATGCTAATTCTCAAAAATATTATTTATGGATATATACACAACTTCAATTACACAATTACAATTTAACATTTTGTGCAACATAAAATCATTATAGCATAATATACCCTATAATAATGACAAAATATGATTAAAGCGAAATGCGAAAGAAAATTTATTTAACCATTGAGTCTTTTATTCTCTTTGACTCTAAAATTTTCATTTGCATTAGATGTTGTTTTTCTGTATTGTGCTCTCAAGCGAGTGTATTGAAGGCTCACATTTGAAAACTTGCAGTGAAGTTACTACAGTTAAAGAATCGCCAAACTTTCAGTTCCTTTGGTTTTCAAAGTCCTGAATCACTAGTTGGGAGCTAAAGCCTAGGGATAAATAATAACCCGTAAACTACATCCAGAGGTAAAACTGGAGTGTGGTGGTGTTTGGAGGAACTAAAGTTTTATTTTAGTGTTTATTTAGATTTCATCACATTTACAATTGAGTTTAATTAGTTTTGTTGTTTCATTCTTTTATTTTTTTGTTAATTAATAGTTTCAATGTATTATAGATCTGATGATGAAGAGAAAAGACCAAAATCTCGCAGAGGAAAAATGAAACGTGTAAGTCTGAAAGAAGTTTCAACTGATGAGGAAGATTTTGATGATGAGAAAGAAGAAAAGGATAGTGATGATGAAGAAAAAAGTAAAAAGAAAGAGAAGAAACAAAAAGAGAGTGTTAAAGAAGTGAAAAACGATGTTGAGGATGATGATGAAAATGAGAAAGATGAAGAGGAGGAAGAGGATGACGAGGAAGAAGAAGATGAAGTTAGCAGTGAGGACTCTGAGGTGAGTTGTTTTTATTGTTAATTTAAAAGTTGTGAAACTTTACATTCTTTTAAATTTTAAGACCCAGTATAACTGAATGGATGGTGAAATGAATCTTAGTATTGATTTCTATCCTTGGGGTGAAGGAAGAGGAGAATGTGTTGTCAGTATTGTAAAGAGACATCTTTCATCACCCTAATAGAGGTACGTATTGTAAAAGTGTTCATTGCTAACAGATTGAGTAGGGGCTGATGAAGAAAACTATTACTACCTTTTGAGTCAATCCTTATGAAATCGTCCAAAGATAAAATAATTTGTTGCAAAATGTATCTCGGACTGCATAAACAATTTTCTTCAGATTTTAATTTCATATGTAATATTGTAAGGGCTACTTGATCCTAGATTTTGTTTAGTGAAAGGACCTTGTCCTTCATTTATGCTATACCATAGGTATTTTCTCAGGTTTTTTTGAGATAAGAGTATTTTTCAGTTCGTGTCCTTTTGTAGAAAGGCTATTTAAAGATTTTATTTGTTCTATTATTGCTATTTCCTGTAGTCTTATTTTACATTCAGATATTCGTTAAATGTGAAGAAAGGATTAGACACTAGCCAGTTCTTAAAAAATTGTCATGAATCTTTTTTCTGTTCTTGAGGGAGGCAGTTCCACAAAAAGTTCTTTACAAGTTATAGAATTTAATATCCTTAATTGACAAATTACAAAATTTTATTACACAACATTTCAGCAAGGATATGGACAGGACTCTTAAATTAGGCGTTTATGTAAATCTTATTACATGAAATAAATGCATTTATACAATTTGCAACAACAAATAGTATGTTACCAAACTATATCCCAGGATGGCAAGCGACCGGGAAAAGTTGGGGAATTTTCTGTTTCAAGAAAAGTTGAGGAATTTGCTCACTGCTCAGGGAGAGAAATGAGGAACAATAGCAAATATCATTCAATTAAAAAATTTGCCACAAATTCTAAATACACTACAATCTGTTTCTTCTATTAGGTTTAAGGTGCCATGCTCAATCCAATAACCCTCCTGTGAGAACCATCAAGACGAGAGTGCTGCCTCACTCATAACCAGTTGTTTGATTGTGATGAGATTATTCCAGTCTTGGAGTCATTGTAACTGTTCCGCGACAGCTGCGGAGCAGTTGCACCAAACAATTCCGTTGCAAAGAAATCACAATTTGTCCTAACTTTTTTTTTTTTTTTTTTTTTNTTTCATACTTCTGAATACATGTATTTCTTAATTGTTCAGCAGTTTACAAGAAAAATTTACAGAACTGTTAACAAATGTTTCAACAATTCATGTACGAGTGAGCGTCGTTGCAACAAAGTGACAGATGATTCCATGCAGAACTGTGAACACCATTGCAACGAAGCGACAGACCATCCCAAGGGGAGCTGTTTAGTCAGGGTTTGAAGTACTGTACTGCTATACAGCTCCAGAGGCAGTTCCAGTTGCAATGTTTTGTATATGAAAGAATGCACTATTGTCATAGCAACTACTTGTGAGAACAATTGGAGCATGGAACACTGGACAGAGACTTCACTCTTATACCTTATTTCCTCGTTTTAGCAGATTATGCGTTTCACTGACTGCATGACCCTGATGTCTTGGAAGAATATTGTACTTGTATTATTATACTCAGCATTATGAAATAATTATAATGAGAAGATGGTAATGAGATGGGGCGAAAACTTGTTGTCGCATGCAGGTTATGTCTGCTGCGCTGGGTAAGCTAGCGTAACTTCATCAATTCAGTTTTCCACTGGCTCAGCTGCATTTCATTATGCAAGATCTAAAGGCTACGTTCATCAGTCTTTAGTCAGTCTCATTCCAAGCTTATTTTTTTAATGCATATATTTTGTTTTAATTTTTTAATGACAGTGATGTACTGTTGAATGATTTATGAATTATTGATAAATCCCTTTTTATGAATTTATTTTTGTTTCATGTGCTAGGATGTGGTTTCTCAATATTTAGTTTGCATGCATGTTAATATTATGCGATAATAGCCAGGGAAAATTAATCTACCGGTCAGGAAAAGTCAAGGAATTTTGAGATGGAGAATCTTTAGCCACCACAATAACCTTATGTTCAAGAAACCATCTTCTGCATAATTGATCCATTGTCCTATTAAGTTAAAATTTAATGGCCTTTATTAGACAACCTGAATATTGCATTTACCTGAAAATAATGCCCACCGTCCCAATAGGGAGGCAATACTAAAAAATTAACTAGTAAAATCAAAACTTTTCTGTAGACTCATTCAAAATTCCATATAAAATGATTGACTAGTAATTATAATCATAATAAATGAAAATCTAATTGATGCAGTTAAACACCTTCTCTTGACCTTGCCAGCTCCACGAGGACTTCAACTATACTTCAATTTCCATGCTACTGTTTTCTGTATCTTAAAATAATTTAGAACTTGCAGTTTGAAATTTGTGTTGAAGCTTCTTTGGTTGCCCAGTTATTGTTGTGCCAAAGATCATCCCTGTTTCTCTATAGAATCTTGTTGCTTTGACTGCAATTTATCATTCCTAGACAACATGGATCAGTTTGGATTTCAAATGAGTGTCAAATCCTACCACCATTGGGAAACTAATGATGATCATCCTTCATGGTAGTATTTGCCATTACTTTTCAATAGTTTGCTCTGCATAGAAGTTACTTCTATATGCTTTGTTGCTTTACATAAAAGGCTCGTATTTTGCTAAACTTATTTAAGCAACATAACATTGAATGAGCAGCTCACCCTTCCTTTACCCCATATAATATCTCTGCATTTTTTGGCTTTTTTTCCTCTGAAATGTTTTTACTTATTTTTCCTCCCAGAAAAAGGGGGACTACTACATTTGGGTTAATATGGCAACATGTAAATACAGTTTAGTAACATGCTGTTTCTGTTGCATATTTTAAGATTTCAAAAACAATATTAAAACTTTTAAGTGACATCTTGATTTAATTTTTGTATTTTTCTTTGGTGAGAGCTCAGGTGAGATGTCAAAGTTTTATTTCTTATTTTAGATATTTAGATTTCCCCATCGCAATTTTTGTCATAAAAAAAGATCAACTTGTTATCTCCGTAAACAAATATAATATGAGTCATGATTTGGAGCAATTGTACACTGTATGTTCAAACTAATTATGGCTAGCTCCACCAGACATCGTATCAAAATGTCAGATCACAATAAGAGGTGAAAAGTGTTCAGCTGAATTCTACCACCCTGGATTCTTACTGCTTATTCTTATTCTTGTCATTAAGGACTTTAATAGGCAGAGTTTAAAATTTGTATTAGCTTGCCCAACAGATATGAAGTGTTAAACTTATGAAAACTTTCGCTTTTGCAATGGTGTTAAGTGTCAATGCTCAAACTTTTTCCATTATAAAGTACACACATGTATTCATTTTATAATTAAATTACAAATCACTAGCTACTTGCCATCCAGTATAAAAATTATTCAGAAAATGACTTTTGTTATATTGGCCATGTTCACAGAACAATATTAAGTTCTTTAGTGGGTGTTAATAATGTACTGAACTGAGTTTCAGAAGATGCTATTGTGATGAGATTGGATTTTGATTTAATGTATGTGGACAAAAGTTACTGGTGTTTACTTCCTGTGGAGCTCTAAAATCACAGGAAATAAAACATTTGGTGATTTCACTGAGAAATTAATAGGAATATCATACATAATGAGAGTTGATTTTTGTTGAGAATATTGTGTGTTCTTACTTCTAATAAGTGTATTTATTAACAATTCTTTTTTTCTTCATATTTTTCAGGGACCAAAATCAAAAAGGGGGAAAGGCAGAGGTGGAAAGAAAAATAGTAAGCCTTCTGTGAAAAAATCTAATGCAAAGAAAGCTCCTCCCAAGAAGACTGAAAAGAAACTTGCTCCCAAGAAACGAGCTAAAAGTGATGATGAATCCTCTGAAGATGAACCTTTGGTGAAGAAAGGCAAAGATCCACCTACGGTTAGTGTAATTATGTGTGAAAATATTTTCTGTTTTGGTGTAATCTATTCCAAAACTTAGTTGTTTGATATCAGAGGGAGTAGTGACTTGGTGTTCTGAGAACTTGGACCTTCTTTATGAAGTCTATAATCTCACTCGACAGCTGTATAGGGATAGATTGTTAAATCTCGATGCTTTAGAAAACAGTCTAATTCCAAAATTTATACATCCGCTGACCACTGCAGGGAAAAGATCAATCTGCAGGTCTAGAGTATTCTGAAGAAAATTGTAAGTGTAGTGTGGGGCTGACATCATGCAATATATATTGGAATTGTACTGACTCTACTGTTCCCAAAGTATTCTATTTCGTTACCATCTTAGTTTATTTTTGTGAACAGAAGCACCAATTAATGTAAAATTTGCTCATAACACACATTGTGACGAATATATAACAAGAGTGAATTAATGCCTTTTTTTTTTGGGGGGGGGGGATGGGTAGCGGAGACTGTATAAGTGTTATAGTAGAAAAATATTGAGAATACTGATGTTTTGATGCTGATATTAAGGGGTATTGAAAACAATTGTATCGAGAACCTCCCTACATAAGATACAACTACTAATTAAATTATTATTAATTTGTTTTCAGGATGAGGAAATTAAAAGTTATGTTAAACAAATTTTAGAGGGTGCTAACCTGGAAGAAACAACCATGAAAATTGTTTGCAAGCAAGTATATGCACATTATCCTGAGTTCGATTTGGCCCACAAAAAAGATTTTATTAAGGAAACTGTGAAATCTGTAAGTATTGTGTTATTGTTTCTTGTAGTATTCCAAACATGAACTTACTTGTTTTATTATTTTCAGTTGATACAACCTTAAAGGTGACATTATGACACTAGTGTTAATGCATTTTAATGCCGGTCTCCTTGGTATGAACAGTACTGAACTTCATATTGAAGAAAGTGTAAAAGCGAGGACGGAGTGAATACTTTTAAGAATAATTTAAGTATCTAATCTGTTTCCACCTATTTTAAGTCTTGAACTGATATGTCCAGATATTTGTAAGAATTTTTTACATGCTGAGAACTTATAGGTGAAATAATGGTGTTGAATTCTGCCTGGGAAGTATATTTAATTTCACTTCAACAGATTTGCCATTATTTTCTTGAAATTTTAAGTTTGTGAGTTGTTAAATTTGTGTTATATTTCACTGTGGTATTTGTGTTGTCATATTTCACTGTTAATTGTGATCTTTTAAAACTTTTATTGCCTGTATTTATTGTTGTATTTTACTCATACATGTAAGGTGCCGATTAGAATTTTCATTTTGATAGGTGACTATATACCCATATTTGGTATCGTATTTTTCTCATCCATTGGAGCATTTGTATTAAATTTGAATCTAGTTTTGCCAGTTGTCTTCCCTTTCAAATATTTTTGTCTAATAGGTAAAGAAATTATCTTAGTGATCGACGTAACTTTGCCTGTAATTTTAGTTGTCTGATTCAGACCCTTGTTTTATCAGGAAAGCAGTGCATTAAACATTTAGGGAAAAAAATTTCATCCTGTTTAGAGCTGTTGCTGATGCCCTAGTGGCTTGTGAACGTAATGTGCGCTGGGATGTTACAAGATTCACAGGATTAAGACCTTGGGGGCCTACAATTAAAACAAAGGACTCCGGGGGTCTGTACAAATGATTGTCGTTATATTTAATTTTTCCAACGACAAAAGCTGGTTTTGAACTTGTCTCCTTTTTTATTTGTTTCTTTTTCTCTCTCCATGTCTGGAGTTGCAACAACCTATTGCTACCAACTGAAATTTTATGCTAACCTTCAATTTTTAAACCTGCACAATGTTCGTTGTCTTCTTTTGTCATAGTTCTATATCTTCTCTATTGTATATACATATTGTTGTACATTAATGTTTTCAGCATGTAATTTGTTATGCATTTCATGTTTATGTAGATACTCTTTAATCGAATTTTTTAAAATGATGTTTTTTTTGAGCAAATTTACTGTAGATAATGTCGTTATATTTGGTTGATATTATTCATAAAGAAAATTATATTTTGTCATTAATTTTTGTTATTTAATGATTTTGTATTTTTGAATGATCATTGAAACAGATATCTGGCTGTATTAGTTGGTGAAAATGTGGTATAGTTAAAGAAAGGTATATAACTATACTTTGCAATTGGTAGTGTATTTTTTCTCTGTTTAACTTTTGGAATACTTTTAGTGATCAAATCTAATACTTGAATTAAAGAATCTTTTATTTACTTAAGTTTTATATAGACTATTCATAACATTGCAGTTGATATAACAGTTAGAATTTGTATGATTGCTGAAGGTCACGTGTTTGGATTATAGAATCTGATGTAATTTTATAATAAAGATAAATATTTGTAATCACTTCTAGGTGTTGTATATTTTTATGTGGTTATTGCGATTTAAAATCATAGGACAGTCATAAGTATATATATTAAGTATTAACCTGTATATTAAGTAAATCTTAAAATCATTTAAGTTTTATTTTATTGTGAAATGAATTTTTTTTCTGAAAACATGATTTAGTTACAAAGGAATCTAGTGAGAGACCCAATTATTTTTTCTTATCTTTATCTAAACTGGTTTACACAAGTAGAATTGTGAGGATAGTTGAGTAGCTGGTAGTGTATTCTCCTATCCACTATACCTTTGAAGAGCTTGAACCATTTACACACAGTAGAGTGATGAGGCTATTGAAGCATCAATTGACATACTCTTGATGGCAAATTGGTGCATTTGGACAATACCAAACCAGAAACTGGCCTATATGTGCTTGTTGATGATGCAAAAAATGAGTTATTCGTTTAGGTAAAGGTGAACGGTGTAGTAGTATTAGCAATTAATTTTTCTAATGTTTCTCTAACTTAATTGAATTTCTCACTTCAGAGTACGAAGCCACAAACTTAAATGTTTCTTCTGTCTGTAATTGAGTTTGAATCCTGATAGCTTCAAAATGATGCTACAACTTGCTGCGAGTCTTGGCCTGTTCAATAACTTTTCACCAAGCATTCCGAGCCTCCAATTTTCTGATATCTGTAATGATATTATCCTCTCATTTTAATCATGTTACGTCGAATGAAAATGGGAGACGGGACCGGGGTTCGAACCCGGGACCTTGAGCTCTGCGCGCTCATGCGCCTACCGACTGCGCCATCCCGTTCGCCACCCGGGCCCGTCTACCATTCTCATTCAACTTGTGAAACCCAAAGACCTCTGAGGTGGTCTCGTAGAGACTAAACTCCTCATCTGAGGCGACTCCCTTAGGAAGTACTTTATTTGG
The DNA here is from genome assembly GCA_002313205.1 of Laupala kohalensis. Taxonomy (NCBI): domain Eukaryota; kingdom Metazoa; phylum Arthropoda; class Insecta; order Orthoptera; family Trigonidiidae; genus Laupala; species Laupala kohalensis. The sequence continues at coordinate 579,706 of NNCF01129390.1, forward strand.
GTAGTATTTT
>NNCF01129390.1:592053-607812 GCA_002313205.1 Laupala kohalensis
TATATATATATATATATATATATATATATATATATATATATATATATATATTTCGAAAAAAACCTTTAAAAACTTCAAAATATTTTTGAAAATTTTTTTTAGTAAATATAAATTGTTGTAAAATTTGAAAAGGTCAAGATACCCAGAAACAAAAACGCATGTTCGCAGACGAACAAGTTTGACTTGAACCTTTAGAAAAATGAGCGGCGAAATTCATACAAAAGGCAGCACAAAAAAAAGAGCGGATGTCAGGGAATATTATTTCCCAAAGCAACGTGGGAGTACGCTTGCGACAAGCGCCCAAAAAAGATCACGGCACATGTCCTTTGGGGACATGATTCCCAAAGCTAAGAATCTTTAGAAAGACGAGTGTGAAATTCTAAATGTAGCAATAAAATCAGGGTTCAAAAAGAGGGGACCGCGCCGCCTAGCAATAAAACAATAAAAGAGAGGATCTTAGAAGCATGCCGCCCGCGCAGGTGTACAGAGCAAAAAAACCAAAATGGCCGACAGACCATCTAGAGGAAAGAATCTTGGAAGTAGAGAGGGGGGGTTCCACCAATCGGATATCATGGGGGGTGGAGTCAAGTAGTATGATTGGGAACAAGAAAATGCAACACATGTTTTCGGAAACAACCGATTAAAATTAAGAGGGGGAAAGGATCCAAAGTCTTGAAGTAGGAAGAAGCTATGATAAGAGGGGGAACGTCACATGACACATAATTGTCTATAAAAAATAAGACACAGGAGCACTTGGGTCAGATGGTAAGAAAATTTTCGATTATTTGAGCAGATGGTGTGAATTTTCGAGACTGTTTATTTTTGTGCAAATCAGATCGTGAAAAATGTTGAGAATGTTTATTTTTGTTTGAGTCAGCTGGTGAGAAAATTTTCGATAGTTTGTCGTACTTCAGAAGTGAGGGAATTTTCGATAGTTTGGAATCAGATGATGAGAAATTTTGAGACAGTTTATTTGTTTTACGTCAGAAGATAAGTTCTAAGAATGTTTATTTATGCGAATCATATGGTGTGAAATATCGAGACTGTTTATTTGTGCGATTCTGATGGTGAGAAATGTTGAGACTGTTTATTTATCCCAGTCAGACATTGAAAACTTTGTGAGAGTTTCTTTTTGTTATGAGAGACGAAAGAAAACGTGTGATTAAAAAGGAGCCAATGGGACTCGCGTAGTACAAAATAGTTCGAACAAACGAGTGGGGGACCTGAAAGGGTCAAGCTAATAACGTTTTAGAAGTTAGTAAGCCGTCACAGATCACTTCAGACAATTAATAAGCCAAGGAAGGCATCGTCATTGCTTAGACAATAAAAGAAAAGGAAGTTACACTGTGATCTGTCAGAAGACATGCGAAGTGCATTCATGCAGTAAGCTAACGCTAATATTAAATGTAACAAAAGACGATAACAAATTAATAAGAAGTGAGTCTGGAAACTCTAAGATGTGACAAGACCTAGAAAGTGAAGGGAATGGGAAAAATTTATTAGACAGAAGGCAGAGAACGAACATTAGTGCAGCACGAGGAAAAAGGTTCGAAAATAATAATACCAAATGGGACATGTCTTCATCTCGACCGGCATCAAGAGACATCTAAAGTAGCGTGTAATAGTGTAAAGGGGATTTATCAATGTCATTTTGGGTCTTGTAAACCACAAATTGTCATATAAAAGTCAGCAGGCCAAGTGCAACAATTGAAGTGTGTAATTGTGACGAGGGTAATGAACAAAGGCCCACGATGAAGAAGATCTCTGTGAGTACCCTGTAAAAAGACGTTCCAAGAGCGCAGTAGGCGAAATAATGTGTAGTAGTGTGAATATTGACCGGTGTATTGTGTAGTAATTAGGTTAGGATTAGTACGAATAATAAAATGTTTTGTTTGTTGCTCGAACACCACAGTGCCGTGTTTTTATTGTGAGTGGCTCCAATAGGAGTGAGTACTCGGTTCCCTCCCCTTAGAATTAGTCATTTACGATAATTACAACTTTATAAATTTAAAAAAAATTCTTTGTTTGTTTATAACAAATAGAATAATATTATTATTTGTTAATAACAATCAGTAGTCACAATATATTTAATAAAAACGATAAAAAAATTATAATGCAATGGGAAAACTGTTTTGGAATTTTTTTAAATTTTCGTTTCATATTTTTCCATTAATTTTTTCCAACAATATATTTTTTCCAACAATATTTTTAAAAAATTAGTTTCATAGGTATATATTTTTAGAGGTACATAGAAATATATATTTTTCGATAAGGACCAAAAAATTAAAATAACCGATTGGGAAAAAATTTTCGAATCATTTTTGAATGTTTTTCGGGTACTTAGATATATAAATTTTTAGATTAAGACCATAAAGAGTTTTCAAAAAAATAATTTTGAAATCGTTTTGCTACATAAGTATGTATATTTTGATTAGAACCATAAATAATTTTTAATTTCTTCAAAAAATATTTACCGAAAAATTTTTGGGAACAAATATATATATTATTTGATTAAAACGATAAAATATTTCAAAATTTTTCTGAATAAATTTATTCGAAAAATTTTTGAATTTTTTGGGTACATACGTATAAATATATTTCAAATGTGACCATAAAAAATGTCAAAATTTTTCCGAAAAAGTTTTTTCGAAAATTTTTTGAAATTTTTTAGGTACATAGGTATATATTTTTTGGCGAAAACCATAAAAAAATTTCAAATCTTTTTCGGAATAATATGTTTGAAAATTTTTAAAAGAAATGTTAAGTACATAGCTATATATATTTTTGATTAAAACACAAAAGTTTGATAATTTTTTTAGAAGAAAGTTCTTCAAAACTATTTTGGAAAATTATAAGGTACATAGGTATATATATTTTTCGATTTTGACCATAAATATTGCAAAAATTTTCGCAAAAGTTTTGAAATTTTTTTGGTACATTGATATATATATTTCGATTAGGACTAAAACAATTTTTCGAATTTTTTTGAAAATTTATGGGTTCTAAGCTATATATATATATTTCGATTGGGACCATTAGAAGAATTTAAAATTGTTGGGACAAAATATTTTAAAAATTTCGGAAATTGTTATAGGTACATAGGTATATATTTCCCACGATTGAGACAATAAAAAACTTAAAATTTTTTTCAGAATTAATTTTTCGAGAAAATATTTTAAAGAGTTTTGGCTACAAGGAATAAATATTTTTAGATACGGCCCATAAAAACTTTTTTTTTAAATTCGGAAAGTCTTGAAAATTATTTTGACAGGTATATTTATTTTTCGATTTCGACAAAAAAATTATGAAATATATATTTAAATTTTTTAAAAATATCTTAAGTATTTAGGTATATAATTTTTTGACATGAACAATAAATTTTTTTTTCAAAACTTAAAAAGAAACATTTTCAAAACTTTCTGAAATTTTTTTGTGTACTCTGGTATATGTTTGCACTCTGACCATTAAAAATTTTGAAAATTTTTCGGAGAAATTTTTCCAGAAAATTTTTGAATATTTTTTTGGGTACAAGGATATATATTTCGATTAAGACCATAAAGAATTTTCATGATTTTTTGGGGGGGAAAATTACAAAAATTTTTGAAATTAATTTTGTACATAAGTATAAATTTTTGTCAATTAAGACCATAAATAATTTCAAAATTTTTAAAAGTTTTTTTATATTTTGAAAATTTTTCGGGTACAAAGGTATATATTTTTTCAGTGGGGACTACAAAAAGTTTCGATATATTTTTTAAAAAATTTGTTGAAACGCTTTTGAAAATTTTTAGGATACATAGGAATATATTGTTTTTGCTTGGGACCATTTAGAATTTACTAAATTTTAAGGAAAAAATATTTCGAATAATTTTTGAAAATTTGTAAAGTACATAAGTATATGTATTTTTCGATTGGGACCAATAAAAATTTTTGAAAATATTTTAAGAGAAATTTTTTGTTAACTTTAGAGTACATAGGTATATATTTGTCAATTGAAACAAGAGAAAATGTTCAAAATATTTTGGGAAAAAGTTTTTGAAATTTTTTTAAAGCCGTAAATATATATATTTTTTGATTGAGGCCATGATTTTTTTGTGTATATAGGTATATATTTTTTCGAATGGGACTAAAAACTTTTCAATTTTTTTGGAAAGAGAATTTTAGAATTTTTTTAATGTTTTAGGGTAATTAGGTACATATAATTTTTGTTAGGGTACATTAAACATTTCCTATTTTTTGGAAAAAAATTTTCGAATCTTCTTTTAAATTTTTTTGCGTACATAGGAATATATATTTTTCGATTGGGACCAAAAAATGTTCAAAAATTTTGGGGATAATTTATTTGAAATTCTTCTTGGATACATAGGTATATATTTCGATTGGAACCATAGAAAATTTTCAAAACTTTTTCAAAAAAATATTTCGAAAAATTTCTGAAACTATTTTGTGTACTCAAGTATGTGTTTTGATTCATATTATATTTTTTAGAGAATTTCAAATAAAAATTTGCAAAACTATTTTGAATAATTTTAGGCAACTAAGGTATATCCATTACCCGATTAAGGCCACAAAAATTTTCAAATTTTTTAGGAAAAATTTTTATCAAAAATTTACAAAATATTTTGGGGGAATTGTTTTGGGCACATATGTATATATATTTTTCGATTGGGTCCGTTAATAATTTTCGAATTTTTTTTGGAGAAAAAAGTTTTTGAATAATTTATGGAATATTTTGGGGTACATATGTAAATATATTTTTCGATTTTGACCAACAAAATTTTAAAAATTTCTTTTGGAAAGTTTTTCGAAAAATTTTTAAAATATTTTTAGATAGGTTTATTTATTTGTCAATTTGGACCATAAATTTTTTAATGTTCAAAAAAATATTCCAAAACTTTATTGAAAATTATTTGGGTACATAGGTATACATATTTTTCGATTGGGACAAAACAATGTTTGAAATTTTTGGGGAAATATTTTAGAATTATTTTTGAATGTTTTTTGAGTACATAGGTATATATATATTTCGATTGAGTCGAAAAAAAATGTTCTAAATTTTTTTGCAAAAAAAATTTCGAAAATGTTTTGAACATTTTTGGTACATAGGTTTATTTATTTTTCAATAGGTATCAAATATTTTTTTTAATTTGGAAAAAAAAATTTGGTAATTTTTGAAATTTTTTAGGTCAGGAATAAATATTTTTCGATTGGGCCTATAAAAATATGTCAAATTTTTTTGTAAAAAAATTCGAAATTTTTTAAGTTTTTTGAGTACATAGCTATAAATATTTCTCGATTGGAACCGTTAAATTTCTCAAAATTATTTGGAACAAAATTTTTCAAACCATTTTTGAAAATTATTTGGGATCATAAGTATATATATTTTTCGATTAGGACCATAAAATATTTTTAAAATTATTTGGAAATTTTTTTTCGAAAAAGTTTTGAAAAACTTTTGGATACTAAGGAATATATATTATCCGTTAATACCATAAAAATGACGTGTTAGTAAATATAGAGTGTTATTATAGAACAAGTGGGATTAGTTAGTGAATGAATCTTACGTTAAGCAGAAACCTCAAGGTAAACAAAGTGCCAAAGACAGCCTGAATGACTTCAAGGTCATGAACGAGTCGAAGAAGGGCGACAACCGAAGACTAGCACGAATTAGGGTATTCAGGGTCAAACATGGTAATAATGGAACGTTCTAAACAAGTAGGCGAATAGCAACGAAGGAGAAGGGAGACAAAAGGAAAAGGGTGAAAGACGAGAAAATAGCGTGTCGCGAATTTAACTTCAGCAAAAAGAATTGAAGTTTTAAAGCAAGTATAAATTAAAGTAAATAAATTTATAGAAATTTGATTTTGGTATTCGTGTATTTAAAAGGTGTGCGGAAAAGGGGTTTTGTTAAAATGAAGAAAAGAAGACATAAATGGGATTTTAAAAGCAGGAAGCCATATTCTAAATCGACAAGGGAGATTTATATTAGGAATTGGTTACAAAATGAGTTAGTTTGAAGAAACTTTCAAGAGAGTTAAAATAATATTAACAATCGTAGTCTCGCAAAGTATATTTCGGAGAAAAGAAATGTTTTCACAGGAAAATAATTGTATATCGTGGCGCGATGGAGATAATTGTAGTGAAACTGAGTGATAATTGTAATTTGTGTTTAATTAATTAGTAAAGATCAACGTCCAAGGGAAATCGTCGAGAAAATAGTCGTCATTAATACGTCGTTAAAATAGTCTGGCACCCACGTATTCTAGAGGAAACGTCGGCAAGTGACCCACTGTATATTTTTGTTGTAGTCTGAAGCACCCCACGTGTAATAAGTAAGCCAAAACGTCTGGGTCAACTTCCACTACTATTTAGCTTCAAGGGTGAAAAAGGAGATGGAGTTGATTATACGAGTGTTTTAAAGTAACTGATTTAATATCATTCAGAAGGGGAGGTATGGTGAGAATTTAGGTCAAAGGGCATAACGAATGCAGTTAAGTAAGTAAATGGACAAAAGAGAAATTTAGTAAATATGTGGTAAAAGAGGAAGAATTAAGTATAAGAAATTCAGGAAGAAGAGCTACTGCGGGTAATTAAACTTTAAAAGTGTAAGAGAATAAATAGACAAATGATTTTAGGTAAAAACGAAGGGTAAAAAATAGGCGGTAGACTACGATTATTCAGAGCAAAAATTGAGATAGGAGAGGCTTCAATATTCAAACTCATAATTTATTGTTCGTTTAAAAATTTATTTACACGTTTTTTTGAAAATTCAAAAAAGGTTTCAGAAATTTCTCAAACTTGGTGGGTCCAATTGTGAGATTTGAATAATTTAACAATTAAATAAAAAGAATCAGCATTATTCGGTCGTTCAAATTTGGAGAACGAGCGACGGAGCGGGGGAGGGGAGTTTCCTCACTCCATGAAATTTAAAAATCCGCCGTTGAGTTGTACGACGAAGCGACGCCCACATCTGGCGAGAATGTAAGCTGAGAACTGTTGGAGAGAGAGTTTATTGCTGTAAAGAAATGGTAGGCGGGCGAGGATGTGGGACGACGACCCGCCTGGTTGTATAACTGAGGGTGGTTAAAGGGACAGCCGGCCGAAGAAACAAGTTGCAACTTGTTCTAGAGAAAAAAACGTTGCAAAAGAACGGTTGAAGAACGTTCATAAATACCCAAAATCCCCAATCAGAACCGTGGCACGGTAGGGGGGAACATCTGCGTGATTGGAAGCCTTCCGTCACGTGGATTTCGAAATTTGAAGATTTTGGAAGTGGGGAGAAACATGTAGGAAGGGAGAAAACACATTTAAGAAATGGAAATTGTTCCTTCAGCCCATTATTCTTCTAGAAATATTCGCCATCTCACGGCTTCAAAGATTTTTCGATGCACATGAAGTTATTTTGTCATCGAACCTTGTCGATTTTTCGGGAGCACCGAACATGACTTATAAATTGTTCGTGATCGGAGCCACTACTCTGTTGTTATTTTTGAAGACTTCCGAGTAATTCGCAATATCGAATGAGTCGCCTGAGTCCGGTACCTTCCGGAGCGAAGCCTATAGTTTTGGCGAATATTGTCGGCGGTGACGCCTGAGGGCCCCCGGGCCGCGAAGCTGAGGGGAGGAATCACCACTGGTTGAGCCGTAGCAAGCGATGTAAACCCGGAAGCGCTCGGAGATCGAAGCCAGGCCAGCTGTCTGAGGCCAGAACACCCTCCACTCACCACTGCAGCACTTGATTGATCATCTGACGAGGTATTTGTACGATTGGGGGTGTTATACAACCCATATCGTCATGCGCTGTTGCGAGACAGCAAATCCGGATCTTATTGCAAAGAAGGGCCCAGAATTTTGGACTTAAGTACTCGTGAAGAGGGGCCAATTATTAAAAAAGAACTCCCCTTAATTATGTCCATTAAATTTGTAATCAATGTACCAGCCTTTTTCGAGAAGAGATAATATTTGTAAAGCCAGTGTCTATTGTATATGTTTGAAGTGTAGAGAAATTATTGTAATGTGTGATCTAGGAGTTAAATTTGTTGAATATTCATGTTTTTTTTGTAGAGAAGCCGAAGTCGGCGGTAACATCCGTGTGTTTTTTTTGTTAGCGTTCATAGGAAATCACGTGTGTCTTTTGGGGGAATGCATGAGAACTTTTTTTTAAATTGTAAAGTGACTTATGTTAATTAAAGTTAGTGAATTAATTTGTCTTAATGCGTTTTCCTGTGTGTGGAACCCCATTATGGTTTTTCCGTCATAAATAATTCGAACCTAATTTAATAGTGTCACACTGAGAATTTTTTTTGATACTTAGGTATTTATATTTTTCGATTGGTACAATAAAAAGTTTCGAAATTTTTTTGAAATATATTTCGATTATGACCATAAAAATGTTTCGAAATTTTTTTTCATTTGAAATATTTTTTGAAAAATTTTAGGGTACTTAAATATACATATTTTTCGTTTGGGACAACAAAAATTTTCGAAATTTTTTTCTTTGGAAATATTTTTTGAAAAATTTTCTGGGTACATAGGTTTTTATATTTTTCGATTGGGACAAAAAATTTTTGAAACATTTGGTGAAAAATTTCTTTAGTACTTATGTATATGTATTTTTTGATTGCGACAATAAAAAATTTTCGAAATTTTTTTTTGAAAATGTATTAAATTTTTTTAGGGTGCTTAGGTCTATATATTTTTGATAGGGAAAATAAAATGTTCTTTTAAAATTTTTCGAATTTTTTTGTGTACTTAGGTATATATATTTTTCGATTTGGACAATACAATATTTTCGAAATTTTTTGGAAAAATTTTTGGTACTAGGGTATATTGTAACACAACTAAACCTGCAATTGTCTAAGGGTGCTCGGATGAGCCAACAACAATACAAGGACAACTAATTTTAATAAAACAGAAAAAATGATAAATGGTTTAAATGGTCGCTTCCAGCTAACTACTCTCATCTCAGGGTATTAAATCATTTGACATTGGGTTCGGGCATAAGTGAACCCCACATACAAAGTTCCTTGTAAATAAGGAAACGCAAAAAAATAATTGACTTTATTCTATTTATTAACTAACATTCCTCATGCACCCACACACATTTAAACCCCCAAAATTCACACGTGTTATGGACAATTGGTCCATTCCTCCTTTTCTTAAACAGACATATTATTTACCAATAGTAAAAAAATGGAAAATTTAACTACATGAATCCGAAATATTTTGATGATAGCTCATCATTATGAAGGCCTTGATAAATTTATAAAGAGAACAAATGTCCTGAGCCTAAGCCATTGCATTTATCTTCTTTCGTAGCACTTTTTTTTTGTCGCTGCCACTTGATAAAGTCTATTAACTGGACAGATCCAGTTTCAACATATTACCTTCTTGAAGGGATAGTCAGATCAGTCTAAAACACCTGGGCGAGGAGTCCCTGGGTCGAGTCCGGCAGGTTGTAGAGCGCCCCCAGTTCAGCACCAGTAATAGCCCTCTCCGTCGGTCTGCATAGCGGGTGATAGCCTGCTCCAGTCATCGTTCCCTCGCGATTTCAAAGTACGTTCACCGACCGGTTACGCACTGTGCGACTATGGTAGCACGCACTCGTCACCATAACGAGCGAAGCGTCAAATTATCTCAAAACCTGATCTCAGGTTGCCTTTTCAGAACTCTCTTAATCAATCTTTGAATCCCCAACAATTACATTGAAGTTGCGGATTCTAAGAGTTATTAAGACACCCCTTAGGAAGCTTCGAATGTTCAAAAACTCGGACGACGACGCTGGATTTCTCAGCGGAAGTCTCGAAAAAAAAACTTGTAATGCTCGAAAAATCTCAATGCGAATCTTTTGCGAAAAATATTTCTGAATAACGTCTCTGAATGTTAGAAGGTTGCAAAAAAAATCTCTGAATGAATGTCTCAGAATCAATGAATGTATGTCTCTGAATGAATAGTATAAAAGTCTCGTGGAGCCTCTCCGCGTCGTCCTTTATCACCTCTGGCTCCCACTCGGTCCACCCGAAGTTCATTCACGTGACACCGTTTTCAAAACCCATGTGACCATTTTTATCGTGTCACAACAAATTCCCCCCCTTTCGTAGTTGTACAATTGGTTGAACTTACACCAACTAGTACACGTTTCCAACCAATCGGAACGCTTCTCTCTCTAAAAGTTTCCTCTCTCACAAGTTCTTTCTCGCTCAACCGACTTTCCCACAATTTTGAATTTTAACGTCTTTTGAAAATCATAACAGAGTAAATTTAGAACGTTCTCGAACCTTTAACAGGCATTCCATTCTTGTTTCCCAACATCTTTTCTCACGCTTCTGCGACTCTCCCAGTCTCTCGTCGGTACTGTGATCGTAGCCGCCGCCTCATAAACAATTGCCAAGCCCCTCTTCCCACAAGTACGTCGAATGTATTTCCACCCACGTTTTCCGCAGTCTACCGCCGAACCATTCTACTCCTTTTAAATTTTTAAAAGGGAGGCTTCCCCCAAACATATATTCTTTGGCCAGGTCCTTTAAAACCCCATAGCTCTGTTACTAGCGTTTAGCAATTTTTCAGTTGGCGTTTACTTAGTGATGCCGACGCTTGCGTCTTAGGAATTCTTTTTGTTTGTCCCCCATCCCACTTTCAACCGAAATCTGCGCGTCTGCTTAAACCACCCTGCTACGCAGCCGTACCTACCCTAGATCATAAAACTGGCATCCCTATTCAGCGGTCGCCCAACCCAGCGGTAGTCATAAACACTCAGTTTCGAACTCCCGTCTTTTCGAACATATTTTATTCGTTCTAATTTGTTATTATATTAATATTAACTAAGAATTATTGTATTCTTACAATATATATTTTTCGATTGGGACAATAAATTTTTTTTGATTTTTAAAAAAATGTTATGAGTACTTTTGGGTACTTAGGTATATATATTTCTCGATCAGGGTAACTAAATTTTTTTCCAAATTTTCTGTTTTTTAGAAATAATTTTTGAAATATTTTGGATACTTAGGTATATATATTTTTCGTATAAAACAATCAAAAAATTTCACAAATTTTTTATAGAAAGATATTTGAAATTTTTTTGCGTACTTAGGTATACATATTTTTCGATTAAGACAATAAAAAAATTTCGAANAAATATTTTTTGATATAGACAATAAAAACTTTTTGTAATTGTTTTCTTTGGGAAAAATGTTTTGAAAAATTTTAGTACTTAGGTATATATATTTTTCGTACGGGACAATAAAAAATTTTCAAATTTTTTTTTGAAATGTTTTTTGAAATTTTGTTTGGTACTTGCGTATATATTTTTTCGATTAGGACAATACTTTTTGAAAATTTTTTGGGTACTTAAAAATATATATTTTTAGATTGGGACAATAAAAAGATTCGAAATTCTTCTTTTTTGGAAAAACTTGGTGAAAATGTTTTGGTACCTGGGTATATATATTTTTTGATTGGGACAAAAAAATTTGGAAATTTTTTAATTTAAAAAAAAATTGGGTACTTGGGTATATGTATTTTTCGATTAGCACAATAAAAAAATTCGATTTTTTTAATTTTTTGATGTTTTGGGTTCTTCGGTATTTGTATTTTTCGATCAAGACTGAAACTTTCGAAGTTTTTTTTGAAAAATTTGTTTTAAATTTTTTAGTAATTAGGTATATATATTTTGACTATAAAATTAAAAAATAATAAGGATTTTTTGGCATAATTTTTTGAAAAAATTATGTGTATTTAGGTATATATATATATTTCGATTGGGACAATTAAAATTTTTTCCAATTTTTCTTCTTTTTGGAGAAATTATTTGCAAAATTTTTGTGTACTTAGGTATAGATATTTTTCGATTAAAACAATAAAAATTTTCGAAAAATTTATTTTTGATAATTTTTTGATAAATTTTGGGTACCTAGGTATAAATATTATTCGATTCGGACAATAAAACAATTTTGAAATTTGTATTTCTTTTTTATTAGAAATATTTTCGGGTACTTGGGTATTTATATTTTTCGTATGGGACAATAAAATTTTTTTGTATTTTTTCTTTTAAAAATTTATTGAATACTTTTTGGGAACATTGATATATATTTTTCGATTGGGACAATAAAAAATATTCGAATTTTTTTCTTGAAAATATTTTTGAATTTTTTTTTAAAACATAGTTTTATTTATTTTTCGAATATACCAATAAAAAATTTCAAATTCTTTTGATATATTTATTGAAAAATTATACGGTGCATGAGTATAAATATTTTTTGATTGGGACAATAAAAGATTTTCGAATTTTTTCGGAAAATTTTTTGAAAAACTTTTGGGAAGTTAGGTATATATTATTTTCGATTTGCACAATACAAAATTTTCAATTTTTTAAAATTTTTTAGAAATATTTTTGGACAAATAGGTATTAATTTTTTCGATCGAAACAAAAAACTTTTTTGATATTTTTCTTTTTGATCTTTCTTTTACTTAGGTATATATATTTTTGATTGGGAAATTATTTAGGTATATATATTTCGATTAGGACAAAAAATTTTTTTCAATTTTTTGGAATATATTTAAAAAAATGTGGGTCCATAGATATATATATTTTTCGATACGAACAATAAACAAATTTCGATTTTTTAAAATATTTTAATGCACTGAGGTATTTATATTTTTCGATCGGGACAATAATTTTTATTGAAATTTTGGTTTTGAAAAACATTTTTCAATTTTTTGTGTACTTAGATATATTTTTCGATTGAGAAATTAAAAAATTTTGAATTTTTTTGGAAAAACCTTTCTGAAAATGTTTGGGTACTTAGGTATATATCTCTTTGATTGGGTAAATTAAAAATATTCGATGTTTTTAAAAAATTTAGATATTTTTTTTGATTGGGACAAAAGAAGTTTAGAATTTATTTCGAAAATTTTTAAAAAAATTTGGGTACTTAGGTTTATATATTTTTTGATTGGGTCAATAATAAATTTTCGATTTTTTTTAAATTGTTGAAAATTTTTTGAGTACTTAGGTATATATAATTTTCGATTGGGACAACTAAAACCTTTTCCAAATTCGAATTTTTTTGAAAATTGTTTGGGTACTTAGGTAAATATATTTTTTAATACGACCATAAATAATTTTAGAATTTTTTTTCGGAATTTTTTTTGAAAAATGTCACGGTATTTAAATATATATTTTTTTGATTAAGACAACAAAATTGAATTTTTTGGAAGAATTTTTATTTTTTTGGATAATTTGGTACATGTGTTTTTCGACTGAGACAATAAAAAATTATGTCAGGTATATTTTTTTTCGATTGGGACCAAAAAAAGTTTCAAATATTTTTTGAAAAAAATTCTTCGATGTTTCTTAATTTTTTAGTTACATAGCTATAAATATTTTTCGATTGGGACCGAGAAAATTTTCAAAATTTTGGATTTTAATTTTCCGAACCTTTTTGTAAATTTTTTGGGATTATAAGTATATATATTTTTCGATTAGGACCGTAAAAAATTAACAAAATTTTTTGGGAAAAACTTTTTTGTAATTTTTTTAAAATTGGGTACATTTCGATTGCGAACATAAAAATAATTTGTTACTTTTTTGGGAAATTTTTTTCTAAAAGTTTATGAAATTTTTTGGGTACATATTGGGACGTATTAAACAATTAATTAATAATAAAAAATTTTAAAAAAGGGGAAGGGAACCGAATACTCGCTTCTATTGGAATTACGTACAATGAAAACACGTCTATTCGGTGTTCAAACAACATTAACCATGCTTTTTTGTTCATAACGGCTCTAAGTTACTTGTTACACAGGACACTAGTAAATGGTTACAATGGTACACATTACTTCGCCCACTGCGCTCTTGGAATGTCTTATTGAGAGCCTTTTTTTATTTAGTGCTCTCCAAGATCTTCTTGAATTTGGGCTCCTCTGTTCATTACACTCTCCGTACAATTAAGCACTTTAAATCTCGCACTCGGCCTACTGACATTTATTTAAACATTTATGGTTTACAGGGCCTAAATAACCTTATCAAATTCCCTCGACACTATTACACAATACACATGATGTCTCGTGATGTTGGACTAGATGAATACATCGCCACTTTCGTGTTTTTTTATGGACTCCAGTTCCTCGTGCCCCACTAATGTTCGTTCCCTTTTCTTGCCTAAGCGACTTGCATACTGACATTAACATCCACTGTATGTCTCGTTTCAGAGTTTCCCGGTTCACTTCGTGCTTATTTATTATTTCGTCCTTTGCAACATTTACTGTAATTTTTTCACTGTATTAATGTGCTTGGCATGTCCTCTGACTCATTAACTCAGAAAACACTAATTGTTGGACCTGTTCGAGTCCCTTACTTGTCTGTTCGAACTTTTTCACTGCACAAGTTCGCAATTGTCCTTTTTAATCACATGATTCCTGCCTGCACACAAGACGATTGTGTTCATGTACTCGATTGTGTTCATGGGCTAATTAGTTGCTATTAATGTTTGCACTTTTCACGCTCTGACCTATGCATTAATTGCATCGATTATCAGTACTGATTGTTTCCTGATTCTTTTCGGAAAGTCTCACTTGTGCTATCACAACTAATGAACGAAACCCAAAATTCAACAATTCAAAATGTTTGATCAAATTTAAACTGATTCGTTCTTCTTACTGTCACGCACTGCTCTCACTAAGAACTTGAGTTCATCACCACAAATTTCTGCGTGCTATCCCTAACGCGTCTCTCCACCAAACTTTTTTACCGTCAGTTTATCAAAAAGAAAACTCTCGAAAATTTTCACCGTCTCCTCAAAAAGAAACATGAAAAATGTTCACCGTGTGGATCCTTGTGCTTCTGTGCCCTACTTTGTGCTACTGTGCCCCTTTCAATTCGCGTCACGTGACGTTCCCCTTCCTTTCACTCCTTCCTTCTACTACAAGCCCTTGGGTTCTCCCCCCCCCCCCCCNGCCGAAAACATGTTAGTTGCATTTTTTACATTACTAATCACACGATTTAGCTCCACCCACAGTGGTTTTCTATTGGTTGTTCACATTCTCCTTTCTTCCAAGACTTCTGCAGCTAGACGAAGGTCTGCCGGCCATTTAGTTATTCTCAACCAATGCCCTTCGTTATTCGTACTCTGCGCAGCTGCGTCCGCGGCGAGCTCCTCAGATCTCTACGCGTCCGCGGCGTGGTACCCTCTCAGTTTCACACCTCCCTATTTCTGTTACAACTTGTCCCGACCGTCGGCACTCCTCATGAACCCAATTTTTTTTATTACTTCCTTTTCAATTTCGCCCTCGTGTGTTTTTGCCGAAACCATTGCCCAAAATTTTACATTTCAATATCTTCTCTTCCCTTGCGGATCCGTGTCCCAAGAGACATGTGCCGTGAGCCTTCTCGTCGTTTGTCGCAAACGTTCACTCACGTTGCTATGGGAAATAATATACCCTTACATCCGCTCTTTTTATGTGCTATCTTTTGTACTAAGTTTCGATGCTCGTTTTTCTAAAGATTCCTTTTGCAAGTTCGAACTTGTCTGCCTCTGAACATGTTCCATCGTCGTTCCTGTTTTTTATTTTTTTAAATAATAGATTTTATGAATTTTTTGTACTTAAAACCTTCTACAGAGCTTGTGATGTCGCGCCGGCACTACTCTTCAGACCACCCAGGTTCCTTTCTGCTAGCTCCTATAATAACCCATTATTTTATATTAAATTTTGAGAACGTGATATTAAATTATTAATTAATTCATTCCACGGTCTCAATAT
>NNCF01129390.1:624712-653491 GCA_002313205.1 Laupala kohalensis
AACCCCACAAAATGATCAGCCTTTGCAGATTTTTAGATAGCCAAAGTTTGAGCACGATTGGAGCACGTTAACCCGTGCCGCTAGGCGCTCAAAGTTTCGAAAATGTCCATTTTTTTGCTGTTTGGTTGAGTTTCTGAGCCATGTCTCCAGAACGAATTATTCTTATTCAACGATTTATGTATCAAATGAAAGATATTGTTCTACATATTTTATATTCTATATATTTACATTTTATATTATTTATATTTACAGTTACTTGTACACAATTGTAGCTATACCAGCCTTTGTCTTCAAAATCGTGACTTTGTACCACTAGGAACGAGCTTAGCGTATTATGAGATTTTTTGCATGAAAGTAATACTGATCAAACTGAGATGTAATCTATTTTTTAGGTATTTCAATGTATTTCAAGGAAAAAAGAGATCACAAAGTTTTTATATTCCGTGAATTATACCTATTCATTACACATAAATACATAATATATTGAGAAGGTAAAGGACAAGTATAGGACATAACAATAATCTTGTTTAGAGATTTACTTAAAGTGGCTTTAGAAACACTAGGATACAGCTGTCGACACTTGTCACTACTTGTTTCTGATCACCATCTTTGGTCATAAGGTCATTGAAATCCGTTATTAATTTCACTCCTCGTTCAGCCAGGTCATGTACGACCTTCAATGATTGGACAATCCTGAATTCTTCCTTGAAATGTTCATTTTCAGGCCAAGTTCTGGGAGGTTCTCTGAGAGAAACTGGGTTGATATGAGAGCGTTCAAAGAATTTCATTGCCTCCTTTGTAATTAAACTCGGCAATCCCGCTTCAACTAACTGTGTCAATTGTTGTTTTGAAAACATTGGTTTTATAACTCTGGAATTTTGTTTCGCTCTCGGTGTCGGAAAGTAGTTTGTTTGTCATTTCCAATTTGTCTTCATCCGATATAGTTGGGTCGAAGAACGCAAGAGCTACCAATTCTGCCATAGAGTCGAAGAACGCGAGAGTACCATAAATGTTTCGAGAATTTCTTCAAAGCGTTCTCAGATGTCAATCTCCTGATTGTCTAAAATACTACGCAAGAGGTCAAAGTCTTGTTTGAGAGCCAGGTGAGCTTTCGGAGCATTAAACCAAGCTTACAATATAACTTTACGAGAAAAACACAGCACGCAAAGCACTCTGTTGATCGTCACTTAATTTGAATTGGTCGCGGAAAAGGAATATTTTAAAACAGTAAATGGTCTTGGCCATCCATCTAGAATGATGAGTGGCACCTGGCGTTCGAAAACCAGTCCCATCCAGTGCTCCAACAAACACCAAAACCAACTGTAACAGCTCCTTATAGTCATCTCTGGGTTGGCACTCTGAGATTTGTCTTGAAATCATTAGTTATATCGGTAATAAGTGATGGGGTTAAATCATTTTTCACACATTCACTGATACCCGTGTTATATTTTTACTTGAACTTGGGCCATGCATTCTGAAACCTCTTAAAAATATCAGGTCCAGTAGTTGATTCCAGCTTACACTCGAACACACCTCTCAACAAAACTTCAAGGATGTGGTACGACAGGCTAGATAGAGTAACTCTCTACCCAACATTTGGTCCAAAATTGTACAAGCACCTTTTAGCCTTCCTGTGTTAGATGCAGTGGTGTCGAAACACATTGCCTTCACAGTTTGGGAAATACCCCACTCCTCCAGATATTCATACACAGCTGTTGCTTGTTCTTCACCAGTGCTACTATCTGTAATAGGAACTCCTAGCAGTTATTCATTTTGACCATAGGAAATAGATATTGCAATTCGTTCATTCTGCTCTGTCTTTAGAACACCTGGTAAGAGTTTCCCATCCCAATGAACCACAGCTTCTTTTAGTGATATGTTCATTCTATCTAAAAAAATTCTCGGCGTACTTTTCTCTTAAAAATTCCTTTTATGTAAAGCGATTTTAGATACTATAAACTCATTAGGTTTTTCTCCTAGTGCTTCTGTTGTAGCTATAAGTATCCGTGTGGCATGTCTCTCGGATACTTTACAACGGTCCAACAACAGAGATAATTTCATCGTTATAAGTTCTTTAACACCATGGTTATGATGCCTCAGCTTCATCCTTTTGCTATCCTTAGGTCCGGGAAGTTTCGTGAAAGGTCCAATCTAGCCCAGTCTTCAGCTTCCTCAATAAATGTATTTTCCTCTAAATCATCCTCTTCGTCCCCGTCTTCATCATCAGTCTCTACGAAACACAAGAAATGACATAAAAAACTTTACAAATAATTCTAAAAATACGTTTTCAAATTCCCAATTAAAAACGCAATTTGTAATGCTGATAGACCTTTAGGTTACAAGTCCAATACATTACAAAATCCAATTTCGTTATTGGGGTTGGTCTAACTTGGTGTCTTTTTATTTTAACGTAAAAGTACCTAGCAAAAGATCAAGATTTAAGTAAAAGAAAAACTTACCAATCATAGAACCTGGACGACCCTTCTGTCTGTTTCAAGAAAAATCTTTGTCTTCTTCTGATGTAATCATGGTTAAGGCATCTTGATAGGCTATATCAGAGAGATCATCCATCTTTGAGGCAAATACTTTGATTTTGTTTTTTGCAGCTTTTGATGTTTTTTCCTGACATTTTGAAGACTTCCCCACTCGATGTGAAGTTTTAGTAATTTAGTAATTGCATATTTTTCATGTTTTGTTGGAACTCGAGCTTTTTTCCAAAAAACAAGTACTTCCTGGACGGTAAGTCTTGCTGATTCTTTGATATTTAATTTCACAGTACGTAAATTGTAGAACATAGTAGCCAAAACTTGACTTGAGGGTAATTTACAACCGGTTATCTGATGACCCGGATAGCCCACAATAAATATTCTATCTTTGGATCTGCTTCTAATGCTTGACGTGGATGCCATTTCAACGGGCACTCCGTAATTCTTTGATGTTAACTACTCAAAGGCTCTTTTGGAACTGAAAAAAGGTAAAACAATATCTCCCAGTGAACCTTGAACAATTAACCCCCAGTCCCTCCATCGTAATGGAAATCCCAAGAGATCCCTAGTCCCAATTAGATAACTATACCTGCGAAGGGTCTAACTGGTCTAAAATAGCATAAAACCCCTCTCATTTGAAAAAAAGTAACAAAGGTCCCCCTGTATCTACAATAGATTTGATATGTTGTATTACAAAAAAAAACGGAGGAATGTTATGCAACTTCTTATAATTCTTATAATACGCTAAGTTCGTTCCTAGAGGTACCAAGTCACGTTTTTTAAGACTAAGGCTGGTATAGCTCCATTGAGTACAAGTAACGGTAAATATGTAGAACAATATTATCTTTCATTCGATACATAAATAATTGGATAAGAATAATCCGTTCTAGAGACATGGCTCAAAAACTCAGCCAAACAGCAAAGAAAATGGAGATTTTCGAAACTAAGCGCCTAGCGGAACGGGTTAACATGCTCCAATATTAAAAATGAAGAAATATGCCAACTGTTTAATTTTCCATCATAAAATAGTATAAATTTGTCGAGAATCAAAATATAACGTTAGTAATAAATAACTGACTCGTCAGGTAACATTTTGCCAAATCCCGTCCTGTGCTGGCCTGATCGATCGATAGTTTAAAGAAAATGGCCCAAGGGCTAAGATAAGTTGGACTGAGCACTGTTGTAGGGGACTAGTTATGGTAAAATGGATTGCTTTTTCATATTGCTATACTTGAAGGCAGCTCCTAACACAGGTATTGTTCCATTGAAAGTTTACAATAAATATGTGTAGTCCTACAATGGTTGTATTATATATTAAACTATAATAGATTAAAGAAACTGACAAAAACAGTATGAAAAGCACAAAAAATCTCAATTTTCATATACAAGTGAGATAGAATGGAAATTAATAAAATTTGGAGGAAACACTATTTAGGTACCCAAATCACAATTGAAATCTTTGGAAATTAGACCTAGGTTTTTAAAATTATGAGAATATAAGACACTTTGAGATATTTGAACTAATAAGTATATACATTGCTTGTTATTTTATGATTCAGACGGCGCTACACCTGTGTAACACCTAACAAGTCCTGAAGACTTGATGTTATCCCAAGAAACCTCCCTGAAGATGTTCAACATACGAAGACAAAACTACAAAACCAGTAGAATAATTTCAATTGCCACATTCGCATCATTAATGCTTTAAAAATCCACCTGAATTTCTTCCAGGTGTGATATGACCATAATTGCTCAGTTATATTAGTCATTTAATGTTATTACCACCAAATTTGAAGGCCATTGAAGGTTCTTATTGTATAATTACTAGTTCCTATACATATAATCAAATGTTCCAAGCATGGAGGGTGCACAAATTTCATATATCTATTTTACTGAAGAATTAGTTGTTAATTATTCATGCACCACCAAATTTCTTAACTTTTTCAGACAAAATTTATTTCTGAACAAAGTTTCCAAGACCAGTGCCATCAACTTAAAAAATTTAGCTATAATATGCAGTTATAAGATTTCAAAAATTCAGTGAAGTTGGTTTCACTACAATAATTGAATGAAGTTCCTTTCATTTTATATCTCCTAGTGGCTCAAACATACCGAAGACTTCAAGACCATCAAGGGAACAAGTTGCTCAGTCCTGAAATTGTTATAGTGAGAGACTATCACTTATTTATCTGGTTTCAGAGTATTGTACACTGATAAGAAGCTCAGTTGGCATGTGCTGTTGATCTAGTGCAGATGAATGCTTTCTTCGAGTTATTATTTTTCAATTAAAACAAAAACTATTATAATGATTTACAATAACACAATATACAACCAGTAAAAAATTTGTAAGTACCTGTGTTCTGTAAACAATACTTATATTTTATTATTAATGCCAGCATTCAGTTGGTCTATTTTTTTTTCCTACTCTGACCCTTTACTCTGGTCCCAACGTGACTGAACGAGAGAGTTTGAAGTAGAATATGATAACTTTGTTTCATAAAATACCAACACCTTACATAATATACGTAGGAGAAAAGAACTAACCAATCTTCAATATTATTTTTTTTAATTTATCACAAGAACAGATACAATAACATTACAGTGGGACATATGGTTCAGGAAATTCAAAGGTCACTTCCCGACCAGTCAACTTCTTGTACACTGCAGCAAAAGTATCTACCTAAAAGTGAAATGAAAATTTATTGTTTAGAATACAGTATCTTCACTGAGGGCAAATTCCAGGAATTATACAGAAAGATAAATACCTTATGTTCAATATTGGTTTGTTGATTCTTATCCAAATGAACCTTAATTAGCTGACTTCCATCCAACTTCACTCTGATTCTTTTGCCCATAATTTCTGCAGGAAAAACTAGGTCCTCCAGAATAGCATCGTATACTGCAGTCAAAGTACGACTAGGAAAAAGAAGAAAAAAAGTATAACAACTTCCTTCGCTCAATTAAAACTAAATACCACACACTGAATATGTAACTGCTAAAAGTATTTCAGAGTAACATTTCACAAGAAGCGGACAACCAAAAAACTGAAGACTTCCAAATTGTTTCTGTTTTGGATGAGTATACTTACACAAGTCCACGAATATTTGATTTTCCTATGAAATGACTAGTTGGCAATTTCCGAGCTTTTGAAGATTAGATTGAGTGTACTGTAGAGATTACTTCAAGAATAATTATTACAGATTTAATAAATAATTTAAAAAATAAATTAGTGATTCTTACAGGAAACTGACTACCTTTAATTTTAGTATCAAATTTTAATTTACTTGGTACAACATTAGAATAGCAATCATCATCTTTTAATTGTTTCCTTACAAGGAGATTGGCTCAAGCAGATATAAGGTGCATGGTTGTGTGTGATCCAGTACTACTTCAAGTTTTCTATATACAAAACAAATACACATCCCACTAAGAAACTTTGCATTCATTATCTCTATATATTAAGTCATAAGGTAAAAATGATAAAAAAATTTAATAAAATCACTTTTGTTTATTTTTTCATCAATAATTGATTTTGAAACAACCCCTACAAGACAAGGCACTCAATCTTGTAAACCCTGTACATTGGCAACCATGCATCAGGCAAAAAAACTTTATATAATATTATAATATGACTTAGGATTTAATTCGAGTAACAGGCAATTTCTTTAATTACTCAGAAGTGTTGTGAGATTGCTAAAACTTGAACTAAGTGCCATTAAGATGCAAAAATACTCGCGGTTACAGACATTTTTATATTAATTCAAGGAAGATATTACACTGGTAATATCTCGAATGCGGTATTGATTCAATCCCATTTAAATTTATCGTATATATTGTCAAAACCAAGATGATAAGGCCAGCATATCAATTACAGGAAGGCAAATTCGCACTGCTGTGTTACCACTTGAGAGCAGCATTGTTAGGATGTGTAGGGGGCTCTCTGGCACAGGCATTGCTCCAAGTCTGATTTTGCTCTGCGAGGTGTTAACCGAGTCTACGTGCATACCAAGCAGCAAAATTCACCACTCTCCGCGTGATATCTGTTTGTCAGAGAAAAAACTATAAGGACTTAATTTGTAGGAAATTTAATACACATTAATTTTGTATGTGTATACTTTTCTCCAGAAGTGTGTACTTTTCAAGTTGTAAACAAAAAGCTAAAAAAGTTATAGCTTTTTAGATTTTTTAATTTTTTCACAAAACACACAGGGTTTATGAGGTGGAGAAGTTGAAGTTTGGATTCAGCACTTCCGAAAACATAAATCGATTAAGAAAAAAACTTCTACATTTTTTTCCTGCATTAGCCTCTTTCAGTTCCCTGGCTACTGGACTACAGATAACTGTGCCACCTGTAAAAATGTCTGCCTCCAACATACACCCCGAACTGTTTGCTCTCTTCTGGTCAATTAATGAAGACATCTGGTGACATAGTACTAATAGTAGAAAAACTAGAATTAGTACACCACTTCCATCAGATTCCAAGAAAAAATTACACATACTTTACAAATTACATAATATAGACTCAAAAAGTCCCACCACACCACGAAGATAACCTCCACAAATTATTTCAAGACAGTCAACCGGTATTATCCTGAAGTGAATAGGTTAAAAAAAAAAAATAAGTCAGCATTCAGAGCCAACACAGATCACTCCCTATGCATACATAAAATAAAGTTATGATGTGAAATGATATATTAATGGAAATAAATATACTTTTGAGAGATGAACAGCTGATGGAAGCAGCTACAGAAAAAAAGCACAAATAGGTGCATTGACAGTCTGAAACGCTGACATGAGCAGTATCTTTCCAGCTTACACATTAAGAGCTAGTACAGAAAGCAAATTTAGTTTTCCCTGTGCTATTGTATAACAAATGTGTTTCTGAGATCAACTTCCCAAAGATACAGGAGGTATTTGCAATTGTTAACTGGCCTTCACAATTCACTCTAACGTTTATTCTGAGTAGTCAGACAAAGTATAATAATAATAAATTTATTCTAATAATAAATTTGTCAAAAAACAGTACAAACTGTGTATGACCACGTGGAGGACAACAAACTAATTTACTCTCCGGAAGCAAGCAAGGGACCATCCTATCAATACCGATCAAGGGCCCTAAAGCAGAGGCGGATTCAAAAATTTAAGCAAAAATTCCTAGATATGATAAAAAGATAGCTGCGAGTTATAATACTAAAGAATGTCATCAGAAATTTCTTCAGAATCATGCAGTATTGATTTAAGGAATGAACAGTGCCATAGAATGACATAAAAAAAAGTTTATAACTTAGTTCCTAGGTAGTTAAGATTTCTCAAGTTACATTGTCAGTAAAATATTTTAAAAATGAGATTCGATGAGGAACAAGGCCACACTTATACAAAAAATGTTGCTTTTCAATACCTGGGTATTTTCTGACAGTGAACAAATCAATTACTTTGAAAGCTAGAGCATTTTACACTTCTGAAGATTTTCTATCAATTGTGAATGTATGTTTGGAAATTCAGTTATTTAAACTAGGTTAAATTCATTTTGGACAAAACAATTTTGGGCACAGCTATTTCAAACTCTAAAGGTGCTCATGAAATGATTCCACGAAACATTTCTTTCGGTGAACTCCTTTGTTTGTACATTAAACTAAAGCATTCGTTACAAATAAGTCAATAATTATTAAATACTAAGCCTACAAATGGTTTATCCCATTTTTTAAAAGTTGATCCATTAAAAAATGGTTTCTAATACTGTTGGCTCACATGTGATGCACACTTCCTCTCAATGTTTCTATCGTATTTCAGACTTGAAATAGATAGAAACCTAAGGTCAATGGTGTTTATTGTTTACAAGCCTAGAAACTGAAATGGAAAAAGGAACCACCTTTTCATAATTTATGGAATTAAAAAAACTA
Source organism: Laupala kohalensis (assembly GCA_002313205.1). Lineage (NCBI taxonomy): Eukaryota > Metazoa > Arthropoda > Insecta > Orthoptera > Trigonidiidae > Laupala > Laupala kohalensis. The sequence continues at coordinate 633,099 of NNCF01129390.1, forward strand.
GCCGGAGTTGCAATGACACTTTCAATTAGATATTAACCACACACTTAAGAATCATCACTTAATAATGCAATTCCCCTCTCAGTACCATACTACTCTCCCTTCAGCAATTCCGAAAATAATACCTCTAATTATCCTACTATTAAATATGCACTAATGGTTGAAAATTTGAATAAGCACTCAATCAACATGAATTAACACAAGAAAAATATAACATGCATTAATAACAAATAAAATTGGGCCATTACTTTCTTGGTCTCTTCTGTTTGTTCTTCGTACGAGTTTTTCTCGTAGGTTTAGGTAAAATTTTCCTCTCGCCAATGAAAACAACATGTTTACCACTGAACTTCTTCTCCAACTCACGTACCAGTCGAGCTTGAATTTTCTGAAATGCTTTTAATTTGGGAATAGGTACGTAGATGATAATTGACTGAAATATAATACATAAAATCAATTAAAAAATTGAAGAATGAGGTTATAAATACAAAAACATAGATCAATATGGAAAATCACCTTTTTGCCATTCAGTTCAATTTCACGAGCCTTCGTGATGTACAATTCCCGTAAAGAAGCTTTCAAGTCACTGTTCATTTCCAATTCTAACAAAGCCTGACATATTGAAGCCTCGAAGGCATCAGGCTCTGCGCCGCCACTTTTCCGTATTTTCTCAGTTGACGTGAACATCTGTAAATCAGAAAATAATACTACTGTACAATGCATTCATACTATACTTACGCACTAGCCTACAAAACACGAAATTATTTGTCATAATACTTTAGTTAACACCTAGGATCTAAAACACCACAACTATTAGGAAGAAGTTCCACTAACACCCCTTCAGAAATCCATTATTATCGCTATCTCAATAATGCATCCTTCATTAAACAAATACAAAATCAATGTAAAATAAATGAAATAATAACTACATAATTCTAATATTATTAATGAATAAGAAAATACAGTGCAAAACCTCGTCAATATATACAAAATTGAAACCAGGAACAACGTGTACCTCGAGTATCTACGGAAGAAAGATCTTCATTTGTCTCTCGCACAAATCTTTTCAGAAACACTTCAAAGAGAGGTCACTCCACCACTGGTTTCGTTACTGCTATTATTCGAAAACTCTTTGGTTACTATGAGAAAACATACTTCCGTGGATTTGAGAAAAAGAACGTTTGTTACAAGAATTCATGTATATATTATTGTATACGTTAAATACCTTTCTTTCTCAAATATTACGTATTCGTGACTCGCGCAATGCCAATGTATTTCATTGATGACACACCACGTAAAATTATTAGACATTCCATGGAGGGTATGAAATATCTTCTGGTTTATGGATAGGTTGGAATGGTTACGAGCTGGTCAGGGATTGGTCTCGTACGGGTCTCATCGGAATCCAGAATCGCCCAGAATCAAGACTTATAGTTCGGGAGCTACCTTTACGAGATTTTAATCAATTTTAATTCACAAATTCAGTTGTTCGTGACTGAAATGGCTGGACTCTGTGCAAGAATTGTTCTCCGAACTTCACGAAGGCATTTTTCATGTACTTCGGTGAAATTAGCCGACAAAAGTAACTATCACATATCAATACTGCCCAATTGTTAATACATATTTTTATTATTCTTGTTATATTTCATGTTTGTGTGTTTTTGGCATAAATTTTTTACTTTCTGACCGCATATGACCTTTTCCGATAATCCCCCTATGATCTTTTGGAAAGTGGACTGTTAAGTTTTCTTTATCATATTTTTTCTTTCGTTCCCTCATTTTCAGTGATGCCCGATCCACTCGATCATGCAACTGGGTTGGAAAAACGTGAGCTTCTGGCTATGCAGGCAGGAAATGAAGTAAGTAATTTTGAGATTCTCACCATTGTTAAGTAACTTCCAAAAATAACTTGCTATGACATTAGGTGTACTATTGTGAAAGTTTCTTTTTAAGGTATTTTAACAGAAAAACCAAATTACCAAGTGAATGTCTTGGCTTATTTAAGGGTTTTTTGGTTTAGAATATGTGTTAATATTATCATCATATTGGTCTTTTTGAAGGGACCACAAAAGTATAAAGTTTTTGAAACTTTCTGACCTTTTAAACTACATAATTTTTGAAATCTTAATATTTTCACGGTTTACTCGTGTAGTTTTATCGTAGGTTTCTAAATTTGTGAGAGGGTAAGGTATAGTAGATTTTTTTTTTTTTTAATTATGAAGAGTTTTTCTAATCAAACCATATGTTAACTTTTTTTATTTGTCAAGTTGAAATTTTAGAAAGCAGAGAAAGAAAAGAACCTTAAAAATCTTGAATCTAAAAGGTAGTGAAAAATCACCTTATTTCAAATTATTTTATCTTTCCTCCCCACTCCTGATTATTATATTTTCATTGTCTCAGTTACTTCATCTCTAGAATTAAATTAATCTAGATTACTTTCTTTAAAACTAGAAATTGAAGAATAGAGTTTGTCATTAATGAATAGAAGTAATGCTCTGTATTTAATTAGAGTTGATCTATATAGTTTCATTAAAATTTTATGGAGTTGTTATGAAAGGAACAATGTTGATTGCTTTCACAATGCCTATGAATCTTTAAAGTCTTTAACCTTACAGTTTTTCATTTTTCTTTACAGGATCCTTTTGATATGAAAGTTAAGAAGAGAGTTGCTGGTGCCACCAAGGCCCAACCTAATATTATTCCTTCAGCTTTTAACAAGCGTCTGGTTGGTTGTATTTGTGAAGAAGATTCTACTCACGTCAATTGGATGTGGCTCCAGAGAGGGGAGGAAACTCGCTGTGAATGTGGTCATTGGTTCAAGTTAGTTGAGAAAGCTCCTGTGTAAATAGGCTATTAGGGACTTAGTATATCTGGTTACATACGTTTCTGATTATTCCTGAATTGATTATGTTAAACATTGAAATTTGTGTAGACGTGTGATGCCATTTAGTGTGTATATATGTCATAAATAAATTATGGACAATGTTGCCAAGGTGTTTTTATTGATTTTGTTGCCATTTAGTGATACACACTTCTATCCTTAATAAATTTGAGACTTGCATGTTTTCCTCAATTTTGAGCAATTAACATTTCATACCATTACTGAACTAAACAATATATTGGATGTTACGTAAAATTGGGTTAAGGGTTTTTGAATAAAAACTTGCATCTGATATAGAGAACTATGCCTTCAGGTGTAATAGTTCATGATTGTTGCTGACAGACTTTACTACTCCCCTTTCAGCATCTCCATTCTACCACCTAACTAAATTTATAGTAATGTGTAAATTAGTAGTTAATTTCATCTAAATTCCTTATATGAATTTAGTAAAATTATTCTGAGTAATTAAAACCAAGTCATTTGTGTTGCACAAAAAATTTTATGTGCCCATGGCAGCGTGGAAGAGAAAAGGTGCTGAAGAAAATTTTTTAAGATAAAAAAGGAGGAAGACATGTGTATGGAGAAGAATTGTTTGATATTTATAAATTATGATCCAAGAATGAGAGAGCATGAATGTAGATGGAAATGCTGATAACTACGAGTATTTAGGTAAAGGTAGTTGGGAAATAGTAAAGGAATGCAGAAGGCAAGAAGAATTGAACTGAAATCCTATATTGGATGCAGTTGAAAGAAGTATTACATTTTCCAGGTGTAATTACACTTCCTAATTATGTTTAAAATTCAGATTTTTATACTGGCTCTTAAAGGATAAGATAAGTGTTAATAGCATATAATATTTTATTAGACAACTTGAACCACTATTCCCTTTCATATAATGTCACCCCATTCTTAACCTAGTGCAATTGCTACAGATTTTTTGAAGAGAAACCTTGCGAGGCTTGATAGATAAAGTGATTTGTTATCGTTTCGTGTTGACAAATATTAGCATCAAGTTCTGAAATACTCTGACATGCTATGCTGAGCAGATCCAACCGAGTATACCTGAATGAGAGTGACAAACTATTGTATCAGCAAGCCACAACTTAAACAAACAACCGGCCTGTCTATTAGGTAAGCCAGCATCTCGCTCCAAACTGTTTGACTCCAAGATAAATGAGGTACTTATTTTACCACTAGCTGAATAGGTCTGGGAGACTGGATTTTGAAGTGTGACAAATAAAATATCAATTCGTGGTTAAACAATTAACGATACGGGAATCACCTCACAGAATGTATTTTCCATCCATGAGCGAGTAAAAATCTAAATGACAATCAAATACGAAACTAAGAAAAGCGGTAGGGAATAGAGGAAATAAAAGGACTTGACAATTGCGTCTTGTTAAAGATTGGTCATAAGGAGAAAATACTAGTTACTGGGTTAATGGTGAGGAAGCAGGGTGAATATCTACGCCCCCAAATGAAGAAGTGGATGAAAAAAGTTAAGGAAAATGGTCTAGGAGAATTGAAAGAGTTATGTGAGAGCATACCAAGAAGTGAAATGAAAATAGCTCTGGAAGATTTCAATGCCCAAATAATGAGGGAAGGCAGCCTCAGAACTTGGGAAGCGTGAAAAATGCAATGACAACGGCATGAGATCTGAATTGTTTTCGAGAGAAAAAGCACCACAAGCGAGTAGCACATATTTCACCCTTGAGGAATATAAAGGAACATGAGCGTCACTGGACAAGCAGACGTTAAACATTCACTGCGCGTCAAAATTAGCGGCGCAGTAAATTCTTCTTTCTTCATTCCTGTTGCTCTTCTCAAGAGCATAGGGCATCCGTGAAAACCTTCCACCGGACACGATTTGCTGCCTACCTCTTCGCTTCGTTCCATGTTTTTCCAAGGTCTCCTGCTTCCTTCAGCATATTCCTTCACGTTCCCCGTGGTCTTCCTCTCCTGTGCTCCCCCTATGGATTCCATTCCAGAGCTTTTTCTATGGAATTATCCTGTTTTCTGAGAGTATTGCTGATCCATCGTCGTCTTTTGATTTGTTTATCAATTGGATCCTCACCGGCAAGTTCTTTCTGAAACCTTAACAAAAGTATCTAGTGTCAGGTTTATGCTCCATACCGGAAGAACCGGAATAACTAGTTTTAAAAAGTTTTAGTTCAGTTTTCCATGAGATGTATCTATTTCTCCATACTGCATACAACTGGACAAACAAAGAGTTCACATTTTCAATGCGTTGACTACGTACTATCAATGGGTAATGAGATCTTGCGTGAATACGCATTGCGTGAATATTTTAGCTATATTCATTTTAAGCCCAACTCTCTTCGAGATTTGACATAGCTTAGAAAACTTTTTTTGCATTTCTGAATGCCGTTGTGAGAGCAGACATATCGTCCGCATAGTCTAGGTCTTCGATGGTTTCCATCATTTTCCACCTAATCTCTCGCTTTTTATTATCTGTTACCTGTCTCATTACGCCATCTAGAACCAGAATAAACAGTAACGGTGACAATGCATCCCTGTCGTACTCATACTCTGATGTGTGCGGATAGTTTCCCATCGTGTAAAACTTGACATGAATACTCATCATACATGGCCTTTATAATATTTGTTATCTTTTCAGGGAAACCTCTCTTTTCCATTACATGCCATATGTAGTCCTGTCTCAGTGAATCGAATGCTTGCTCATAATCAACAAACGTTAAATATGACATTAAATTCCATTCCTTGCTCTGCTCCACAATTTATCGGAGAGTATTTATATGATCTACGCAGGTCCTATTTTTTCTGAAGCCAGCCTGTTCTTTTCTTAACTTTTCCTCAATTATGTCTGCAATTCGATTCTGAAACACTCTTGAAAATACTTTCCCCGGCATAGACAGTAACGATATTCCTCTCCAATTGCTACATTTTGTTACATCCCCCCTTTTTGGGTATTTTAACAATAATGCAATCTTTCCAGTCTTTTAGCATCATTTCCTTTCGCCATACATTTTGAAAGAGAGGAAGCAGTATTTTTGCAGTTGTATCTATATCTGCTTTGAGTATTTCGACTGAAATTTTGTCCTTTCCAGGATATCTTCCATTTTTGTTTGTTTTAATGTCATCTTAATTTCAGTTGTTGGTGGATCTCTATTAATTTGGATAGTTTCTGAAACAGTCTCATTTGGTGAGCTATTGTTAGTATTTATCTCATGTTCTGTCGATTGGAGAGTGTATTTGTTCCTCTTCACCCATTAAGAGATTGCCTTATTTCTCACCGGCCTCTTACATCCTCTTTTATTTCATTAGCAGTAAATTCATCGTTCCATAAATTATGTTTTAAAATGTATCATAGTGAAATGTGGGGTGAGGAAGCTCCCATGTTTGAAGACACTTCCCTATTGGGAGGTTTCTTTGCCATCCCCTTCGCGCCGAGACACTCAAACTATTGCGAGGTGAAAATTTCGAGAAAATCGAGCAAAAATATCACACTTTAAAATGTTGGTGAGATTTAGTCTCACGTATACAGTACACTCAATAATGTGTTCACCAGTAGCTGAGATTGGGAAAAATCACCCACATTGGAAGACCTCCACCCCCTATCACCAGTGTCGGCGATTGGGAATCATAAGTGTGGTGGCAAACAAAATACTGACAAATTTCACTAATATGACATTTTTTCGTATTTCCACTAAGTATGATTAAATAATGAAATAAATCAAAGGAAAGACAATTGGTGATTACCACGTCAAGGATCACCAATTGTCTTTCCCCCCTAATCGTCACCACTACCTAAGATCTTACGTATAGGTCTCTACCTATTACTTCCCTCAGTGACCGCGAGAAAATGTTTTAGGTGAATAAGATAGGGATATGATCAATGCATTCTCAAAGAAATTAAAACGCGGATCACTATAACAGTTGAGCCCTAAAGCCCCACAAAAATTATTACAGTTTTTGATAGTTTTTTATTTATCGCCCGATAGTTTATTATTATGCTTCGGTAAGTTATTTGAGATGATGTTAGTGGGACGGGTCACAGAGTGGGTGGAGATCTCGACGAATACCAATATGTGTTTTTGACGGGGACGATCATCATGACGCGTCACTGGCGCTGATAATATTGATAGTCAAACGACAAACTAAGCTAGGGATGGCACTCTTGTTATATATTAAAGGAGCATTTACCGATGATGTACAATGGGGAGTAGTGTTGGACCAGCTGCGCAGAAATGATATTAGTGCTTACCTCTATAATATCTTGGCCAGCTATTTCGAAGACAAGATTTCATACCTAGGAATGAAAGAAGAAATAATTTACTGGGAAGCAGAGAAGTCTTAGAAGTGACTCGTGTGACCGCTTTTTTCAACTTTACTATTAATGGACTTTAACAAACAGTACGAGACGAAGGATGCAAAATTTTGGCGTATGCAGACAACAGTGCTTTTTGTGGAAGGAAAAGAAAGACGACAACTGCAAGCAGAGGGGAACAGAACACTATTGAAACGTGAGTGGTGTAGAGAATAATCTGTAAATTGCGGTAGATATGACGCTGGCCATGGTATAAGGAAAATTAACATTAAAAAGGGGGAACCGGTAAAAAATGAAGGGGAATGAAAAATAATGTGAAAAGTGTACACATGTTTTGGGGGTAAAACTGGACCGTGGCTTCAAATTTGGAGACCATATAAATTACCTACAAGAAAAAAGAAGACGCAGTACTCCCTCATGAGAGTTGAAAAGAAGTAGAGTAATTTTCCAAGGGTTCAAGATAAAAAACAAAATACACTGTCATAACTATAAAGTAATAGATTTTTTGGATGCGTTACGTAAGATCGATTGAAGGCCGGTGCAAGAACATCGTTTCCTACATTTCTGGCAAATTTCTGTTTTCCTGCCCATTTTATGGCTCATGAGACTCATTGGTTATTCTGCTAATGGTAACTATGATGATGAACCGCCATCTTTGTTCCTTTCTAGACGTTGACAATATGTGAAGCAGTCAATCAAAAATGTGTGAAACTGTTAATACCTGGAAGAGGTGAAGTTGGATTTGAGGGTGAGGGATGTTGGGAGGGCTGAGCAAAAGTATTAGCTTGGGCGCTTAAACCAGTCTGCGAAAGGGCGTACTTAAACTCGACAGATCCTCGGGTAAACGGATCATTTCACCATTAAACTCGACACTTCTTTAATGATTAGGTCTACCTGAGCCCGTCGCGTGAATTCCCTAATAATATATTTTTATCACTAATAATATATTTTTTTATTTATAAAAATTGTTGTTTTAGAATAAATGAAATTTACACCAAAAATGATGAAAAATGACACCAAACACAACATTACTGCTATCAAATGCACATTTTACCTCTAGTCCAGTGATTAGGTGACAAAAAGATGCAAATCAAGGAAATAATTTTTTTCTATCAATGTTTTTTCGTTTTTCGCCTATATCTTGAAAACAATGCATTTTTAGAACACAGCATTGTTCTACCGAAATGATGTACATTAAATTTCCAACAAATTATGTTCTGTACCATTTTGTCGCCAAACGAAGGGAAATGGCTCAAGAGCGCTATAAAATGGATAAAAATTCTAAAGTGAATACAAAAATTTCTGTTAATTGTTGAAATCTGAGGCTGCAGTTTTGTTATTCTCCTCCCTTTTTGTTTCCCTGGAAATTTTTTAAATTAAAAGTTATCGAGCCGCTGCTAAAATAATAAAATTTTGTAACTCATTTTTTGCATCAGTAGTCGAATGTCGAAATTGAATGAGCAAGCCATAATGTTTGGACCTCAAAATGGTGGCAATGTTTCCGAAACATTTCAGTTTATTTCAATATGAATTAATTGATTATAAATAACATTAGAGAAAAATCTTACCTGTGTTATACAAAATAGTTGACACCAATAAAATGTGAAACAAACTAAGATATTTTTACTTTTAAAAACCTACAGTGACTGGATTTGGAAACTTAAATCTACTATTTAGAGATTGCTCGAGAATTCTAGAAACTTCCAAATATCGGAAATATGTTCTATGCAATTTCTATTGTTCTTATATTTCTTAATCTTATGTGTCGACCTTAGAAAATACGTGGAAAATTGCGCACTTGTTGTCAACAGCCACTTATACCTTAGTAACAACATAAATCCAACCATAAAAGCTGCAATTTATGAGAAAATACCATAATTATGAAGATAATAGAAAACTTTCATGATTTATTTTTCTTCGAAATATTTTTGTCAAAGTTCAATCCAAGTTCTTAGGGGTTACTCGTTAAAATTCTGACATTCAGACGAATGTCCAAAGCTGCTGTGCTCTTTAATACATTATTGCTTCATTCCTGTCATAAAATACACTTTTTACGACTTAGAAGAAATTAAATATGGTGTCAAAATAAAACCGGAACCAAAAAGTATTCCAAGGCCTAATTAATTGGTTCTAAAACCATAAGTACCGAGCACTGATGCACGTTCGTGAACTGATGCATTTACACCAGTACGATAATCAAAATATGTTATTTTCCATTCAATCATATCTGTTTTACGAAAGCATTACGAAAATTACAAGTGAAATTCTACGCAAAGGTCTCCCAAAGTGGATATTTCCGTCAAAATTTCGCGACCGGATGTTTTTCACGATTACAGTACTTTACATATACTACGTAAATTAGAAAAAACAGAAGCTGAAAACTCAGTAATGTCATAAATACGTCGTGTTTGGGTTCATTTTTATTGGAATTATGTGTGGAATTCAAAAATTATAAGATAATAGGAATAAAAATGCTCAATTAATAATACTTTAAATAACCCTCCACTAAGTGACTCACGAAATCCATTAGCGGCAGGTCAATGAGGTTAGCATGAGGGTGGGCGGCAAGCCATTAGGACAGGTACAAAGTGTCGAGTTTAATGGTATCCAACATTTTTAATCCCTTGCCCGACTTTTTGAGCTTCATCAAGTGGCGAGTTTAAAACTCCGCTGTGAAAAATGATTGCTGGGGAGTTCAAGGCCCTACACGGGCTATAGTGTCAAGAGAAGTAAATATTTATGGAACAAGTACCAAACACGCCCCATTTCATTACAGAATTTAAAAAAAAAAGTTAAAATAAGAGAAGATTCACATTTTACCAATTGACCCGACCAACCTTCGAACTGGAATTTCTGTTATGAATGACTCTGTTTAAATTCAGTTATAATTTAATGTAGGTAAAATAGAATGGTTATCCACGAGAAATTGTAATATCTTATTTAGTTATCCAAAATAATTTTCACCCAAGACCACTCCTTTAATATCGGAATTCTTTAGCAGTGAACCAATGGAAAACAAAAGCAGTATATCCTGTCAAAACTTACATCTCCAGCTAAAAACCCATCACAATTTTGGAAATCTCTCACAATTCGTAACTTGGATACAGTCATGTTATCTTTAGAATTAAGATTTTCTGCAAAGGAATGACCCGACACACTTTTACCTGAGTAACATGTACGAAGTTTTATTGGAGATGTAATGAAAAAGCTTTATGTAATTTAAATTTTTACGATTTGGAAGGAATTGAAGAGAAAATGAGTTCAAAATATGGAATGAGGAATAAGAATCCCTAATCATCATCATTAGTTTTGAAAAAGAGCAAATTATTTTTCTGACTCTACTAATATATATCAGAGGCGCTACTAATATAGCTTTCACAGTCCAAAATAGAGTTAGTGAAGGCTGTAGTTAGAAAATTAAGAAATAATCCTCGTTAACTATTACAAAAAATATTTTGTTTCAATAAATTTGTTTCCGTTTTGTTATTGTGTATTATTGCGTCGCGTATCATGAAAGTGGTTGAGTTTAGAAAACGTATCCGCCTTGATTTGACTGAGAAATAAGAGTATCCAACGCTTAAAATTGCAGTTGCAGTATGAAATGAAAATTCATGTAAAATCATTTTTCACCTACGAATGAATAAGGATGTACTGTTCGTTCTATGTGAATTAACAAGTTAGTGCAGACTAATTTTTAAGTTTTACGTCCATTCACCACGTAGAAACCCGATGGTTCCTATCTGTATACAATTTTTTTTGTGAGCGATACAAAACGTTAAATATATAAGTTTATAAGTATTTTCTAATAATGTCAGAATTTAATTTCAATCAAAGGAATAGTTCTTTTATTGTAAATTGTCAAAGAAGGAGATGCGTCGAAATATCCCACCCTCTCTTTGTTCTACCTACAAAAGAAATTCAACTAAACATAAAAAGTTTTACTTCATATCTATCGACGCAGAATAGAATCACCTAAATTTTCGTACACCTCGCATTCGCGTGGGTCACTTGGTTCACTATCTCGGCTATCTGAACCTTTAGGACGACTGTAGTTCCACAATCTGGCAACACTGGTATTGATCAGTTACTAAGTTCGTTACTATGCGTCTCCACCTGTCTTCTTGGTGCGCTGCCAGTGCGAGATGTGTTGGGACTTTACGCGCATTTTACAAAGTTCAAAATACTATTTTGAGATATGGTGTTGTTTTCACATGGTTTGGTTCCGACTCGGTTTTTGACTCTGTTATCACATCTTACTGTCGCAATTCTCATATTATGGTCCAGGGTAATCTGATCTTTTGCCTTAAATAATATTTTTTAAATGTTTGTTTCCTTGTTATTTGTACAGCAGTTGTTGAGTATTGTGAACTTATTCTCATAAGATTTCATTCCGACCAGTTAATAAATAAAATGTTTTTGCTGATGTTCTAGTTGTGGCTTTTTTGTAACTTGTTCACTATGCATTTCATTTCATATTTTCATTTAATGAAGCTGAATTTTTATAATGAAATCACAAAGCATAAGTGAAAAATTTTTACCGAAATGTAATGTCATATGTTCTGGATATATCATAATTTCAATTTATAAAAGTAGTTTTCTAATTTCATTTTAAGTGATGCTCAAAAAAGTTTTTAACATATTTTACCCAGGATCAAAATGTCAAGTCATGCTTGCCATTGGATTATACAGAAGAAGAATACAAATCAAAGGATATTCAGTCAGTCAAATACCTTTTTCTTTCTTAAAATGTTTCTTAATATCAAATTTACCTTTTAATACCTTTGTGTTTCTTACAGATTGGTAGTCGGCTTGAGTGTTGCTCTGGGATTAGTTGGATTTGAATTGCTTGGCTTCCTCTCTGGAATGACAATGTTTACACCTATGACTGCAATGATTTGTATCCTTATTTACATTAAATATTTGTATGTATATGTTATTGTTACATAGGGATTTTTAAAAAATAACAGTTTTTTGTGAATTTTGCTAATTTAGAATAAATTGCATTTCTTTTCTCATGATGACCTGATACATTGTTAAATATCAGAACCTACAGTTAATAGGAGGAGGATTCTCAGCAGGGTCGAATTTTTTAAATTCTTATTTTATCTTCATCAAAACTATTTAACTGTGAGCAAAATAAAAATTATTGAAGCTCTTTTTATTAATATTGATTTCTGAATATAGAATGATAAGAATAGGTTTAAGGATGCTTATCGTTATCTTTTCTTCCTGCGTGAAGATAGTATGGATGATAAAAGTCGATCAATAATCTATATGCCCATTGATTTGTTTTGTAAAGTGATTGAAATATATTTTCTTAATTTTGTTCAGCAATTGCCTGCCACTCGAGTGCCTCTGTGTTGCTCACTTATTTTGTTTTAGATGAATGGGACTGCTATATTTATTGGTGGGTATTTACGTTTTGTAGCGTTTTGCCAGCCATTTCTGAACTCATTACTATTTTAGGATCATTAATGGTTAGAACTTAATCTTGGAATACTTTGGTAATTAGTATTTTCAAAAATATTGTAAATCCTCTTCTTTATTTATAAGATTACTCTAAAGCTGTGATAATATCTGGTCAAGTAATTTATAAAAAATCTCTCATTTGATATTTTTGTGAAATGTTATTGATTAGCTGCTAATAGTGGAGTACAGAGGAATCTTGTTGGCAACCTCAGAAGTAATTGTCATCAATTCCAATACTGTAGACTTCTCTTCTGCAATTGAAAAAGTAAGATAAAGTTCCTTTATCAGTCAAGGCTTAAAATTTGTAGGAAGACCTATTATTTTCACTCATTTTTAAATTTTTCTTATTTAAACTGTACTATTTTTGATTGGCAGCACCATAACTTGATGATAAATATTAAAATGTAGTGGCATGAGGTTGGTCTGTCCCTGGGCTCTAAATATATGTCTGAAAATAATATAGATTGTCATTGAGTGATGTCAGCTATCTTCTCCACTTCAAGGTTGGGTAAATATTGTATGTGGGATGTGTGGCCGACATCACTCAATTGAATTTTTATTGGAGCGACTACAGTGTACATTCTTGAAGCATTTTACTTTATAAATACTTAGATTTGAATTGAAATAAACTTTTTTATTGGTTAGTGTAAAATAAATAATAACTGACTTGTTATTATTATTATTAAATACAAATCTTGTAAATTTATGTGAAATGTAGCATGTTGTCTTCGTTTGTGATTTGAATATGGAGGCCTCCAAAAGGACTCCCACCCAGGCTCATTATTTGTAGGTACGCCATTAGTGATGGCTATTTGTGAAGGGGGTGTTTATGCTCTCGCTACAAAATAATTTGAGTCAGAGTTCAGTTCTGTCCAATGAGAGTACAAATGTAAATATTTATCCATAATTTTATCATATTTTTCATATACAATGGAACCAAAAAACCTTGAAAAAAAAAATTGGAACAATCGTGTAGAGAAAGCATACAACAGTGTTTTATTGTATGCTTGATTAATGCACGTGGATTGTATGCATAAGTAATTCATGAAAACCAAATTTCAAGTAGATATAAAGTGTGTTTCTTATGTTGTATCATCTTCAAAAGTGCTTCAGTAGAACCCACTATTGTTATCAGTTAGGATCATGTAATTGTTGATATAAGTGTGATAAAATGGCTAATTTAGAATGAAGTCAAAATTCTGGTCATTGTTACAAATTGCATTCTCAATCCAATTCTTTAGGAAACTTTTTTTTTTTTAATAAAAGAAAATATTAAAGCCTTTACATTGTCACACACGCCACAGGAATTATTTTCCAAATTTGAGATAGGAGGGGAGTCAGTGTGGCTCAGGTTGAGTTGCTGGCTGGATGACCGGAGTTCGATCCCCAGTGACGTGGGGATTTTTCATCACACGTCAACATCCAGACTGACTCCCAGACCTACTCAGCCTGCTGTAAAATGAGTACCAGGGTTTATCGTGGGGTCAAACCGGTCGGAGCGAGATGCTGACCACATCTCATTGTAGTGTCGAGGTCAAGTAATTGTGGAGCTCTACTCTCCGTGAACCCCTTGGGCACCTTCAGAACCTGTTCAGGGATAGTAGGTTGAGTTTTCCAGAAGTGAGAGTTTGGTAATAAACCTATTGTGATAAATGTTAAACAGGAACGTACCTCAGAGGGGTGGTGATAGGATCAATCCCCCCTGCCCACAAAATTTATCCTTTGTGTTTTTCCAAATATTTATATATATATAATACGGTGATTTTGTATACGTACGTATAATTTTGTACATATACACATGCATGTAAACATATACCTCTATGTGTATATACTTGTATATACACCCACCCCACTCCAAAAAAAATCCCTGATTTGCCTCTGAAGCTTGATAATTTCATGTTTTTCGATTATAGTTACCTGATTTTATTTTAATATGAATAACTAAGGAAGCAATCAATAGTGATGGAAAAATAAAGTAATCTCATCGTAAGAAATGGAAATATTCATATTGTCTTATTCATTTTCATTCCTTCGGTACTCGGTTTAAGACATTTTCACTGATATTGTTATTAGCAAAATATAATTTTTCTTCAAATTTGTGTGAAGATTTTAGTTTTGTATGTAGACAGATGTTGTCCATTATGAATAATATATTTTGAACTAAATTAAAAACATTAAAATGAAGTAGATACCTCATAAGGGCAAATCCAGAGAAGGTCATGAGGGTGTAACATCCTTTCAATTTTTTAATTACCATCAGCAAAATATATATAAAATGTATTAATAATTAAAATTCATTATTTTAAGTGCATTTCTTCTCACTGATTCTCAATTATGTAAAACCCACTGTTAATTTACTATATCTTTGGCATTATTAAATCCATAATAATAATAATATAAATGCTTAAATAACTCTGTTTCTCTTTTTGTTTGATACCTTTTCCCGACTAAACCAACGAACTGATCTTGAAGAATTTTGGAAAGGATTTCAGTCTTGAGAAAGGACATAGTATAACTTTTGTACTTAACATTTGTAAAAAAAGGAAGACAAAGGTTTTTATGAAGGAAGTTGTAGGGGAAAACAACTTCTTGATGTGTGCAGTCTAAAACATTTGATATAAATTAAAACAATGTATAGCAGAAGTATTAACCTAAAATGGTTGTATGAAAAAATCCGCCCTATTATATATACCTGACTTTTATAATTCAGTCACAACTAAAATTAGGTGTCTAGGTGGATTTACTAGCCACAAATTATTAATCCTTCTCAAAATGAATAATTTTATTATCGCAAAGATTGAATGGAGATCAAATTATTCCTTTAAGACTAAGGCTAATGGTATTTGATCGTATAGTTAAGACACGATGTAAATTTAATAATGCGTGAGCGTACATCGCTCGAATTGACTCCACAGTCCAGTGGTGCAGCGGTAGGGGTTGGGGTGGGGCGTGCACGTGGCGAGCTGAGCTTACCCGAACAAACACGCGAGAGCGGGAAACGAAGTTGTCGGACGGATAAAATTACGAGAATTCGTGCTGCACCGAATTTATTTTCTTTCTTAGATTTTCAGTCAGAATCTAATTGATTTCTTATTCACTTACTTGGTTTACGCCAACTTTCTCAACAATTTCCTTACAATCTAATTTCTATTTCATCCTTATTTTTAGAAATAGTAAAATTTCTAAATCTACGGAGACGAAGTCGAGGGTAACAGCTAGTTGTGAATATAATTAAAATTTACCACCATTGATGTGAGACAAATAAGTTTTTCTATTAGAAGAGAAAGGTAGATTTTTACCGCGAAATGAGTAGAAATAGGAAAGTCTGGAACACGAAATAAGAAAGACCATTTAGAGCGCAATTACTCATTTTTGGAGCATAATTGAAGCCGTAAAAACGAACCTTTCTCTTCTGACTTAAAAACTTATTCATCTAGCATCGATGGAGGAAAATTTTAATTATATTCCCATCCTAACTGTTACCCGCGACTTCGTGTGCGTGTATTTAGAAATTTTACAATTTTTAAAAATAATTATTAATTAGAACTTTTCGTTTTCGTGTAAAGGTGGAAAGATGTCTCGTGTAAGAAGGAAAATATCGGAACTTGACCGCGGTAGAATCGTGATCTACCGAATCTGCAGTTTATGGTATTGCGATATTGCTGCTTGGGTTGATCGGGATCCCACGATTGTCATGCTAATTGAAGAACACCATGCTGGATCTCAGCGACCCCCACTAACGTCCGAAAGACAGATCCTCGCGACCGGGTGGGATCTTACAACCGCGTCACGCCCTCCAAGGACTGTAGGTCGTTTGCAGGACGACAAACATATAGTGCTCCACACATTCTTCATTCGACGAATCTCGAGTAACCGCTCGCCGAATAGAGACTAGTGTGGATGGGTTGCTCGTTATTCGTCGCATCACGAATACCGGTGCTCGCCCTTTCCCGCAACGTGTCGGTCTTTTCAGACACATCAAAGGAAGCCGCGCATAGGCGAATACTCATTCGTGAGAGACCTGTTCGTGGTACTGTCCACATATTCGTGCTTTTGGGAACACCAAGGATAGCAAATATACGAGTATTACGATTTCAAGTTATTTCGAGTACGTAATCGCTGAAAAAACTAATTATTTGTAATTTTTCTCCTTATCGTAGAAAGTAATGTATAAGTGTTTTTAGTAGTGCTAAAATAGTGAAATTGGAAGTAATAAAGTAGTGAAATAACCTTATTTATTATCCCCAACGTGGTCATACGCAGTTTGCAACTGCTTTCTTGGCAATAAAGTTTACTTGGTGAGTGATTTAAACCAAAAATATTTTTATTCACTTTATTTTACTTTTTTATTAAGCGTCTTTATACTCTTCTTATTAAGGTTTATTATAAATAATAGAAATATAACATTTAAATGTAATGAATGATATTTCAATAAATAAATAGAGAGGACTGTTGTGGAGACACAAATTAAGATATGTATACAATATTGATTCTTTTAGAGTAGATAAATCTATAATGATTGTAAGGATCTTAAAATTCAAGAAAACCAATTACAATAACTATATCCTTATGGAATAAAAACTAGCTTATTAATTATTTAATTTCACTGATTTAATTAAGATTAGATAAGACCCATTTACTTAACATTTCACAAGACACTACTACATACGCAGCAGAATGTACGATTACTTCAGATTCACTCTCCATAACCTCTAATCACCAACACGAATATTCGTCGTTCCCAGAGCGAGCACGTGCTCGTCATATTGCTTATATCTAGATCACTATGCTCGCCAATAGGCGAATACTCGGGAAATACCCCGATCAAGTCGCTGTTGCTCGAGATTCGCTGTTCGGTTGCTCGCGGTTCGCGGAATAACGAATGTGTGGAGCCGCCTTAATGATAGTATAACGTCGTCTGCAACGCCATGGACTGTCGACATTGCGATCATTGTTGCGACATCTTCCTCTGCCGCGGCGTCCAGAGGAGTGCTTAGAGCGGTGCAAACGATTTTTATGAACCCAGCGTGTCGTCACGTCACCTCTTCAGATGAATTTAATGCCATGTACAGCATTTTAATGGACGTATCCATGTCTGGAGAGCAACTAACCCGTTTCTTTTCGTCATCTCATGTACACAGCACCTGGAGAGATGGTGTGGGGGTGTCATTGGCTACATGTCCCGGTCACAGATCGATCGTGTAGTCGGTAATTTGGATAGCCGTCGTCGCTAGGCCAATGGACTCCGAAGGACGATGCTGCTCTCAAGAAAATCTACAGCAACAAGCGGCTTCTGAGAAGATGGTCCTTGATGTGCGTAACTCGTCTCGATTAATCTTTTACAAGCACATCGGGGACCAGGGCCTTGTAGATTCGGAGTTCCTTCGGCGTGGGCGCGGTGCTGTCACCGATCGTGCGCCAGGACTACAATCAATCCGAGAAGACGTCCTGGAGCACTACGTGGCTGAGGAAGCAGAAGAAGACTATCAAGAAGATGCCAATGGAGAGGAGGGAGCCTACAACACCTTCTCCCTAACCTCCCCATCTATCTCGTCTGCTTCGTGATTAATCGGAGAACTTGTGTGTTCTCGTTAGTCCGATGGACTCTGACATTCGCCGAGTTAGAGCAGTAAATGGAAAACGCTATAAGTAAAATGGTGTGATGAAAAAGATTATATAGATATTAAAAAGATATTATATTAGATGGGAAAGTGACACAGAGTGAGAAGGATTGGAAAATAAAATAGCAGATATACTATTACAAGCGTGGCAAATAAGATGGAATACGACCAAGATTGGACGGAAAATGTATGTATTCATAAGTGATGTTACTTTTACTGAGAAACGGAAGAAATGACATGTTAAGGTCTGTGGCTCTCGCTTATCTTCGATACGTCCGTGACGCTACCTTCGAAAAAGATAGAGCACGAATATTCTGTACGTACTGTCCTGAACGATGCAGAGCGTGTTCGACTGTTCTCCCTGCGTGGTTATTTCACCCTCTCTGGGAATATCTGGGTATGGATTGCAGAGAAACTGGTACAGCACCACAAACCAGACACTATGATTGATGATCTCGAGCGTGGACTCGAAAACTTATGGAATGATATACCTGTATCGGCTAGCTCAGTTTAGTTGGATTCGATGCCCATAGCCCAAACGGAATACAACTGGCATTGCTACCAGAGGTGGAAGCTCAAGATACTAATTAACTGTATAACTATCCCTCGAAAATGCCTTAAAGTTCAGTCCTGCCTTCTGCCAGTCGTACGTATGATTTTAATACCTACTTACCTTATTTTAAAATTTTAATATATCTTGATCCTCGGGACATGAAGAAACGAGTACTTAATGCGCCACAGGGAAGAGTCAATTAGGAATTTTATTTTCCTAAAAATTTGAAATGCCACTGTGTATACTAACTTTAATGAGCAGTTTGAGAATCATGCACCATTAATCAAAATCAATGTTTGTTAAGGTTAAAAAATAATAATGCGCGATTTTTCCAAATTCAGGACAAATACAGCAATTTACTTTCCAAATCAAATTTTATGCCCCGGTTTCATCAATTTGTTTACAGGTTTAAAACGGAGAAAGACTGACCAAATACCCTTAGGAGAAAAATGAGTCCGAAGGGAGGGTGATCAAATAAGGAAGTGTTTGAGGTCGGGCCTCGAGAGCGACGGGGCTGGTAATTTTTAAACAATGAACATAATTCTCTATTCTAACTGCAGTTCATGATAACTTATTTCCATGTCACATGATGCGCTCGTAAAGTTCTCAACACATAAGAAAATTTAAGGTATAATGAGCGACAAATCCAACTCGTCCTTAATAGATTATACCACTGGTCGAAAACGACAGGTTTCCGTTTCTCTGCTGAAAAAACACGCTGTGTTCTTCTCAGTATGAGACCAAGCCTTCTGGCAGAACCTCACCTCGCCCTGGGGAACAACGTTCTCAAATTCTATCCTTTTGTGAAATTCTTAGGTCTAATCTTTGATCAGAGACTGAATTGGATTGAACATCTAACAGACCTAAGAGCAAGAACATTAAAGTCTCTGAATTTATTGAAGTGCCTCAGTAGCAGGGAATGGGGCGCTGATCGCTACTCCCTGCACCAGTTTTATCGAGCATTCATAAGATCTCGGCTCGATTATGGCTGCGTTGTATATAGCTCTGCTCGTGCAAGCTATTTAAAGAAGTTGGATAGTGTCCACCATGCAGGAATTCGACTAGTTACGGGAGCATACCGCACTAGTCCCATTCCGAGTTTGTATGTCGAGAGTGGCGAACCATCTCTTTCCCTCCGGCGGCAAATCCTCATGCTACGACACTTTTGCCACTTGCAAACTTTACCCGACAATCTGGTGCAAAACGCGTTTTATCCATCCTCTTCTTCCATCCGTTTCTACAACAACAGACTGAGGACAACCAAACCTTTTGGATATCGCTCCAAACAAATTTTGGAAACCTTAAATATACGCACACTTAATGTCTTACATCAAGGTTTTAGTAAGTCTCCCCCTTGGGTTTTGCACAAGCCGAAGATTATTTTCGATCATCTGCTTCATGACAAGAAGAACACTCCAGCTCCGATGTTGTGGGCATACTTTCACCTAATCCTCTACAAACACCGGGTCCATATCCCTGTGTTTAACGACGGGTCGAAGCAGGCTGATGGTGTCGGCTGCTCCGTGATATTTCCCCGTAAGACCTGTGGCTACCGTGAAGGTGACT